>BSBK01003409.1:0-230000 GCA_027943335.1 Chamaecyparis obtusa
CAAATGAAATTCCAAGATGGAAATGCTCTCCAAAATGCCTCATACTTATAGTAATTTCCCAAGGGTAGGGGGTAGAGTGAAGTAATCATGATTATCCCATGGTTAAGTCAAAAACTTTGCATTGTCCATAAATGGGGGGACAAATGAGGGGACAAGCCTTTAAATGGTTTCAAATCTTTGGACAATTTAAATGTTTTGAGTGATTTGTGTCCTTTTGTTCTCAATTCTCATTGGTTAATCACTTTGTTGAAAGAAAATAGGATTTATTAATTCAATTAATTAATTAAATTTAGCCATGGAAGGGTAATAGGTTCATTTTGATTTTTGATTAAACAACTATACAATTAATTGATTAAAATCAATTATATATTGTTTTTGTCCCTTTTAAGCTTCAATTTAATCATTTAACATCATTATTTAATAATTCCTTTATTTTAATTGATTTTGCTCAACTTTATTTAATTATGTCCATTTTATTGATTTTAATCCATTTAGATGATTTTAATGCATTTTATTAATTTTTTGAGCCATTTATTGATTTATTGCATTTTGAAAAGTACTTGTCCAATTTTCTATGTCTACAAATGTTCCTCTTTGAATCAATGTGCGAAGAACATTGGTTCAAAGATCCTTTAAGTCCTGATTGTTGATCCCTAATGTGATTGATTGCTGCCTCTTGATAAAAAAAATTATGATGCCCCACTGATTTCAAGATGTTTGATCACAATTTTGATTTGATACCCTTATGCCCCCCTCAGAAATTAAAACATATTAATTTCTTGATTTCAAAAAATTTGATTTGATGTTTGATTTATCAAATATGTTTTCATTTCTGACTAGTTGATGAGATGTCCTGATGTATGATTATGCCCCAATTTGGTTTGAGTAGTTAAGATAGGTCAACAGCTAGTTTCACCTCCAAAATTAGGTCAAAATACCTTAAATAGGTTGAGAAACCTTGTTTACCATTCATTTTTACTTTTCATCTTGGTGATTTTTGCTCTGATCCTCTAGTGATTTTCAAGATGGTTGTGCCAATTCAGGAGCATAGATTTGCGAGGGTGCCAGAGATATGCGAGGTCACCTGAGTATGGACCTGTCATGTCCCCATTTTGGCTGACATCGTTGCATGACGGATTTTCCTATCATCGACTCTCGTAGGCAAATGGTTTGGAGAGAGGGTCATTATGTTGATCATTTGATTGCATATTGCTGACAAAGCCTACATTCGGTAGAGCCTACATCCAGTTTGGGCCTACATGCAGTTGTAGTGGAGCCTACATCCAGAGTGAGCCTACATCTAGTTTGAGCCTACATCCAGTTGTAGTAGAGCCTACGTTCAATCTTGAGCCTACATTCGATTGTAGTTGAGCCTACATTCAATTATGAGCCTACATTGTTATATTTTTGAGTTGAGAAATGTACTTTATTATTATAATGTTATTTTATTAAAAGTACATTATAATTGGATGTTTCTAGAAGTTCTAGCAACTTCTCAAGGAAAAGAATAAATAGAGGGCTTGGCCTCTCATTTGGACATGCTTGGATTTGGGATTTCTTCTACTTCTTCATTATGAAGCAATTTGTAGCCTTGTGGTCTGCAAATATTATTCAATCTTTGGGAACAAATCACTCCCCTAGATTTGCATAACTGAGGTAGTGAAATATCTACTGAAGGGTTGCAAGTTTGGAAGTGGTATTCAGCCATTTCATGTTGAGCTTATTTGGAATCCTTAGATTTACCTGAGGGTTTGAGTTTGGGTTGCAAGAGGAAAAAAGAAGATCCAAAAAAGCAGATCCGAAAAAGCAATCCGAAAAAGCAGATCCGAAAAAGCAGATCTGAAAAAGTAGTCTGAAAAAGCAAATCCGAAAAAGCAGTCCAAAAAATTATTGCAGCCATCTACAATCAGGTTCCTCATTTCTCATTTGGCATTTGGCATATTTTTTGAGAAATGTATGTTTTCAGCTGAGTACAAAATATAGCTTCAGCACTTTTGTATTTTACATTGTACTTGTCTTTGTTTGCCATTTGGCATTATTGGTAACAAAGGAAGGCTAGGATTTTGCAAGTGAAAGGGCATTGTAATTTTCAGTCTATCTATATTGCAAACCTAGGGTTTGATTATCATATCATTGACTAAAAAATGTATGGCATTGTTGTAAATTGTTGATATATGAATGGCATAAGGTTTTGAGCAATTTCCTACATCATTGATAGTGTTTTAGATGGTATTTGGTTGCCATCTATTATTCTGAAATTTTTGGGACAGCGAACTCATATATTGCAAAATAATTTTCTATATTCAGTATTTTTCTTTCAGCAGTGTATTCAGTGCATGCCAACTGTTTGACAAATTTTCTCAGTTCAGTATTAGTGGTTTTTAGTGGCCTTTATAGTAAGGGTCATTACAGGACCTCTGGTAAGTCATTATAAACCTGGATTGAGCATTTATGGTGCATTTATGATCATTTATTACAATTTCATGTTTCGTCGTTGCCTTGAATTTAACAACTCTCACCTAGGAATGATTTTACTATCACTTAGGGTATTTTACTGTCACCTCCATGGTTTTTACTCCCCCCTCCATGTATTTTATCCTCGCTTAGCACTAAAATAACTCTCGCCTAGAGCTAGGTTAAACTGCCCCATTTTCGATAGGTTGTCACTTACAAGAACCCTAATGGATTTGTTGTCGCCTAGGCTAGCATTCACTATTGCGTAGCCTAATTCACTGTCACTTAGCAGGAAAACTGTCACCTGACACAAAAATAATATCGCTTGACATGCTTTCACTATCGCCTGAGGTTAAATGTTGTCTGGCATGATAAAAATCATGCCTACTGACTATTTGGAAAAAATTTGTACTTTTCACACGTGTACTTGATTGTGTCTGATGAAATTTTTGATAAATTTTGATGATAGATTTGGATGATAAGTGTAGGTCTATTATTGTCAACAAAACAATTGGTTTAGGATATCTGGATAGTGGTACCTTGGAATATGATTTGTCAATCCCATTTAGGATAGTGATTAATAGGATAAATCAATCAGTGTGAAAATCGATATGATTTTGATACTGTCGCTTCGTTCTTAGGATATAGAGAAACGAATGATGGTACTTGGTGTGATGACTTGAGACTTTTGAGAAAATTGACTTGAGATAATTCCTTGATACAATGTACTGATATGATTACTTTTACTTTTCCAACAAGATCACAGTCCTACCTTATACGTCCAATCAGTTGCTCTTGGGTTATTGACTTGAGTTGGGGACTCACAACAGTTGAGTTTCATGTTATTGAGCGATGTGGATTGAGATTTTTACTTGACCTCCCATGGTTTTAGCTAAACCATGGGTTATTGACTGTAGTGGCGGAGTGATGGCACTCTGACCACAACACCTTTCATTTATCATATGGAGAGATGACTATCACACCTGAGGACATGTATAGATTGCTTCGGATCCCTTGTAGAGGAGAGATAGTATATTATGATTTTGTTTATGATTCTTCTGTCTGCCGACGAGTATTTAGGGACAACACTATAGGAGATGGGGATACTATTACATGGCCTTAGTTTGCATCTTTTCTGACATTACCAACAGTTTTGGGTGCAATGATTTGTGGTTTACTACTTCTCGACCGGCGAGGTCATGGTTTTTCAGTCGGTTGGGGTAGGATCATGGAGGATTTACTTGCTCATCCTCGACGGTTTAATTGGGGTTCCTACATTCTGGCACAGTTGTATCATCATTTAAATGAGGTGGTGTATTGAAGGAGTGCATCATTATCAGCGGGCGCCATTGTTCTTTAGTTGTGGATATGGGAGCATCTTCCATTACTAGGCCCATTTCTGATAGGGTTCGACATTGGGGATTTCCTTATGCTTTCCTTTACACTGGTATGGTGATTCAGCACCACTTGGGTCACTTGGATTATTGGAGATGTCAGATTGATGATCTCGATCAGGTTACATGGTGTCCTTTCCTCAGTTGTGATAGATGGAGAGAGGATGAGGATGAGTTACCATACATGTTCACCCCCTCGCTGGATGATTGGGTGTACTACCACTACTATTGAGTGCTTCTGCTTCGGCATAGTTTTGAGACAGTATGGTCGGACATAGGATATGCCTCAAGGCAATGCACTATATGCTCGAGTACAGGCAGAGATCTCTCTATGGGGTCCATGTATTGATTATCAGTTTGCATTAGATCAGATTATGGGTATGACTATTTGCAGATGGGAGATACTAACAGGTAATGCAGATGCAAGGATGTCACATGAGTATGCAGATTGGTGGGCTCACAACAGGTTTCCTCATTTCACTGATCCAGCTGAGCCTATTCCTGGATGTCGTGATGGTGATAGGGATGATAGACATCAGAGAGGATGAGGACATAGACATCCTCAGGTTGCACCAGGAAAAGGATAGCTGAGACGGGGTCATGATCATGGGGATGCTAGAGATAGACCAGCTAGAGCGCAAGATGATGCAGTTGATAAACAACCTAGAGCAAATAGACACGATAGAGCTCATAGACATCAGAGAGCTTAGAGACAGGCACAAATTGATGTAGCTAGGTAGATTCCTAGGGGATTGGATCCATTGGTACAGTTACAGAGAGTAGCATTGGCTCATCAGGATGATGATGTAGCTCAGCAGGATCAGGCATAGCAGGATGATGGTGCTCCACAGATGCCTCCCCCAGCTCCACAACCACAGGATGCACAGGGTGATCATATTGATGGATTATCTCAAGATATGAAGGTATTAAGGACATATATGTCCACTATTGTAGGTCAGTTGGATCAGGTTTCCTCTTTATTACAGTAGTTTATATCAGTCATGGTAGTATCGAGACAGGATGGAGCGAGTACTTCACAGGCTCCTCCTCCACAGGATGGTAGAGGTCCAGATGGATCTGGTGCTGCAGGCTCTTGATTGATCTAGTGACTCATTGATGATGTCCTCTTTGTTTCATATGTCATGATATTTGACTGATCGACACATTTGGTGTACCCCTTGTGATGATATTGTATCTTGATACTTGATGTGATGATCATATGATGAACACTCTTTTGATGATATATATGATATACTCCTTGGATCGTCTTGATGAGTTGATTTATGAGATTATCCTTGATGCAGCTATATGATGTGTTATGCATTTACGATTTATGCCATGGATGCAGTTATCTTATTTTATGATATAGATAAATGAGTGCAATAATGTATGGATTTTGATGATATGCTTTTCTGTTTTGTCAATGTATGGATGCAAAATGTTTTATGGAAATGCATATGTATGTTCCTATGTTTTTCATTTTTCAAGTATTTAGATGAATGCAATGCGAACTCTTACTTATATGAATGCATGATGTATGGAACATGATTTCTTTTCTTTCCTTTTGATATATGAGTAATGAATAATGATTTAATGCTATACCTGAATACAAAGATAATCTCACTTGCATTGTATTTAAAATCAAGGATTAGAATGAATGTTTGAATTTGTAATCTTCCCCCCATTTCATTGATGTTTTGAGCCAACTTAAGTTTTATTGATGTGCCCCCCTTTGTTCTTGGAAATTTACCATAAATAAATGCAATTAAATTTCCATGCTAATGTAATGCAATTAATCTAAACATGATAGTGCCATGCAATTAATCTAACATGATAATGCAACCTAAGTGTCACCAGCTTTTAGCAAATAAATGCCACGAGGATAAATTTTCATCATTGAGCATTTTTGGGACCGGAAAGCTAGTATAATCATCACTGACCACATCATGATGATATGAATACCACTTTTTATTGCATTTTGGTAACCTCCTTTTAAAACTGGTACAACCCTCACTAGTTGGATGACCAAACTATGGGAGTTTGAATACCGGTGTCAACGGATTCAATGTTGCAAGTGGATTTTTGGTATTAAGATATAGAAAATCTAAAAAGCCAAGGGATCCGTTTGCATAAACAAGCAAAGGTTAATCCTTCCTCTTATGAGATAGTCCTCGATGGTTCTTTGATGACCATGTCGTTAGACCAATTCTCATAAGCGGATGAATCTTCCTCAAAATAGTCACTCAAAAGCAAGAAAAATATCACATCTTTATCATGGCTAATCTAGTTGAAACATCATTGAATAGCTCAAAAGATATGATGAAAAGTCAATTTCATCAAGATTTATCAACAAGAAAATTTCAAGTGTTTTACCATGTTTCATTATTTTGCCAAGAAAGAAAGCTTTTGAATATTTTGCCCTATTTTAGGATTTTCCAACAAGTATTTCCAAGTGCTCTGATCTTTAAGGTGTTTTTGTCCATTTTTAATCCTGAATAATAAAGTCAATGAAGGCTCAAGGATCATGTTGTAGGGTCAAATACTTAGGCTCAATAAACTTTGCTCTCTTCTGAAACTCTGATAAATCTCTCTCTGACGTTACTCAGTGTAGCACTTATTGAATCCATTTGGTACCAAATTTGCAATCTTCTTCTGACCCCATAGGATAAATGTGATCGGTTGACAAACTTAGGGCTGATAGACAATGCAACAATGTGACTAACCGACTTTATTATGACTATGTACAAATGACGGATGCAATGGTGGTTCTACAAATGAGATGGTGGAAATGCAATATGGACATATGTGACTAGAAAGACAAACTTAAGGGAGCAAAAGGCACTTGTTTACCAAGTTTTCACCCTTTGGATGGATCAAGCTCTTTTTTTTCTATTTTTAAAGCTTTTTACTTTTCTTTTCTCTTTTTTTTTGGCTACCAAGGTGCCTATTTCTAGGTTTTCACCAAGGCACTTTTTCTCTTTTTTCAATTTTTTTGTATTTTGTATTTTTTTTTTTTTTTTTATCATCAAGGCACCTATTTGCTAGGTTTTCACCAAGACAACATCTTTTTTGAATGTTTTTCCTTTCTTCATGCTCAAATTTTCAATGTTTTTGATCTTTTGTGCTTTTCAAATGTTTTTGGTATTTTGATAATCTCTTTTGAACTATGTACAATAAATATGATGCTCTCTCATCTGATACTATTTATACTCTTTCGTCTAATTCATGTGTAGAACCTTTTGAGATGAATACTATTGATGGGTTCTTGGAGCTCCTCTCCTTCATAATCTGATAATTTATAGGTTCCTGTGCCAAATGAAGATACTATGATGAATGGTCCAAGCCAATTAACTTCCCATTTGCCTTTCTTCTCTCTTTCAACCTGATTCTTTGGGTTTTCCCTCAACACTAAGTCTCCTTCCTGAAAGACTCTCGGTTTAATATGTTTATTATAGTTCTTTGAGATTCTATTCTGATACACTTTCAGGTGCTCATAAGCTTCTATTTGATGTTCTTCAAGTAACTCCAACTGTTGAAGCGTAGCTACTCTATAGTCTTCATCTGTGATCAATCATTGTAATGATACTCGTAGAGACGGGATTTCAACCTCTAATGGTAGAATTGCTTCAGCCCCATAGACTAATGAGAATGGTGTGGCTCCTATGGGTGTTTTTATGCTAGTTCTATAGGCCCATAATGCTAGATTAATTTGCATATGCCAATCCCTTCCTGATTTATTGACCGACCTTTTCAAAATCTTCAAGATATTCTTATTCGTGGCTTCAGCTTGCCCATTTCCCTGAGGATAATAAATTGATGATGAATGGTGAGTGATATGAAATGTAGCACAAAGTTCATCAACATCCTTATTCTTGAACTATTTTCCATTATCTGTTATTATGGCATGAGGAATACTATATCGGCAAATGATGTGATTTAAGATAAATAGGGAAATTTGTTTACCGATTGTCGTTATCAAAGGAACCACTTCAACCCACTTAGTGAAATATTCTGTTGTGGTTATGCTATGTTTGTGCCCATTTGAAGAAGATGGATGTATGACACCAATTAGATCAAACCCCCATTGATAGAAAGGCCATGGTGTGACAAATGGCTGTAATTCCTATGCTGATGCATGTATCATGTCGCCATGATATTGAAATTTACTACATGTCTTCACAAAATGGCAAGCAGCCTTTTCTAATGTCTTCCAGAAATACCCTAAGCGAAGGATTTTCTTAGCTAGGTTTAGACCGCTTGAGTGTGACCCGCAAATGCCTTCATGGACCTCGTGTAAAGCTAACTTAGACTCTTCTTCCTCTAGACATCTAAGTAACATCCCATCAAAACCCTTACGATACAATGTTTCGAAAAGGATTAGGTAATGGGCTAATTGGCATATGAAGTTGCATTTTTGAGCTCGGGTTTGGTCTAATGGTAGTACTTGGTCTTTGAGGTATGTGTATATAGGTTCGTACCAAGGGGAATCATGTTCATGTAATAAGGCAACAATTTGGGTTTTGGGAAGGTTGAATGCCAGTTTCACCAACTCTTCCACCAAGAACTCATACTTCTCATTTTGATCCAGTTTTTGTAACAAGGAAGCCAAGGTGGCCATGGCGTCAGCTGCTCTATTTTTCTCTCTAGGAATCTGCTCAAAAGTGATCAAAGCAAAGTATTTCTTCCATCCATCAATCATGGTCTTGTATGGCATCAACTTTTCATCTTTAGTGTTATATTCATTGTTGACTTGATTGATGATAAGTTGAGAATCTCCATAAACTTGTAGCTCCGTTATGTTCCATTTTAAGGCCATTTTGATGCCTATGACTAGTGCCTCATATTCTACTATATTGTTTGTGCATGGAAACATAAGCTCGTAGGACTTTGGAATGGTGTAACCTTGAGGAGTGACCAATAGTATGTCAGCACCAGAACCTCCTTGAGTATAAGAGCCATCAAAGAATAACTTCCATGTTTTTGCTTCTATGTTGATAATGGCAAAATCCAGAAATTCCACTTGAATAGTTTGTGTAGAAGTTATGGGATTCTTAGCTAAATGATCCCCTATTACTTGCCCTTTTACTGCCTTTCTATCGACATACTCAATGTCAAATTCACTCAAAATCATATCCCACTTGGCTATCCTACCCGTTAGGGCAGTTTTACTTAACAAGTACTTTAGAGGATCAATTTTGACAATTAGTTTGACCTTATGCAGCAACATATAATGTCTCAACTTTTGAGATGCAAACACCACTGCTAGGAAAGCTCATTCCATGAATGTGTAATTAAGCTCATATTTGATCAAAGTTCTACTCAAATAGTAGATAGCTCTTTCCTTTCCTTGTTCATCTTCTTGTGCTAAAAGCACTCCTAGTGATCTTTCAATAGCGAATATGTATAAAAGAAATGCTTTTCCCTTAATTGGTGGCATGAGAATGGGTAGATTTATCAAATAGGTCTTCAACAATGTAAAAGCTTGATCACATTCCTCATCCCACATGAATATAGTATCCTTATGTAGCAACCTAGTGAAAGAATGACATTTTTCGGCCAATTGAGAAATAAATCTCCTTATGGATTGGATTTTGCCTTGTAATTATCTCATTTGGCTGATGTTCCTTGGTATTTCCATGTCTATGATGGCTTGTACTTTCTCTAGGTCCACTTCAATTCCTTTAGCGGAAACTATATAGCCTAGTAACTTCCCGGATTGGACTCCAAAGGCACATTTCTTTGGGTTTAATCTGACCTTGAATTGTTCCAACCTAACAAATATCTTTTTCAAAATTTGGAGATGTTCTTCTCTTTTGTTGGACTTTGCTAGGATATCATCCACATAGTCTTCTAAGAATGTGTGCATCATGTCATGGAAGATAATTATCATGGCCCTTTGATATGTAGCTCCGGCATTCTTAAGACCGAAGGGCATGACTTTCCAACAAAAAGTGCCCCAAGGGCAAGTAAAGGCAGTCTTTTCTTGGTCTTCAAGTGCAATTTTAATCTGATTATACCCGCTGAAACCATCCATTAGGGAATACATGGAATGACCCATTGTCAAGTCAACTATTACATCAATACTTAGAAGTGGGAAATCATCCTTAGGATAAGCAAGATTTAGATCTCAAAAATTCATGCATACTCGAATAGATTTGTCATGTTTTGTGACTGGTACAATGTTCAAGATCTATTCAGCATAAGCTATTGCTCTTATGAAGCCTACTTTCAACAATTTTTCTAGTTCTCCCTTGACCAAAAGAGCTATGTGTGGGTGCATCTTTCTCAACTTTTGCTTTACGGGCTTAACCCCTAGTCTAACATTGAGATGATGCATTATAAATTCAAGATCTAAGCCGAGCATGTTGGCATATGACCATGCAAAGTTTATTTGTTGCTCTTTGAAAATTTTTATGAAGTCCTCTCTTTCTAGAGGTGTGAGTGATGCAACCAAGTGTATAAACTTTGGATCCATTTCCGTACCAATGTTGACCTTTTCTATCAGTTCTATAAGTATAGGTGACCTTTCTTCCTCATGCTCAGGCAAGGCATCCAATCTATCTTCCTTTGGTGCCACAGTTGGGTTTTCACCAAAGGAAACATCTTTTATTTTCTTTTTTTTTGGTTCTAGTGGTGCCACATAATGGTTTTCAACACTAGAACTTTTCTTTTTCTTATTTTTTTTTCATTTTTTTCTTTTGACTAAGAGAATGGACCCCCGTTGTGCTCATCATGTCCATATTGAATTCATTGGTGAAAGAGGGTTCAACCGCATTAAGGTATTGGTTTGTTGCTTGGTCATTTGGAAAGTAAAGTAAGTCATTTGGCTCAGTTTGGTCCCAATCAATGATATTCGAATGTATCAAAAGTAAGGATTCATTGGGTAAAATTTCATCAATAGGGTTTATGGACATGACTTCATTTGAGGGTTCATACATTGTATCGTTTAGATCTATGATGTTAGCTTCCTCGAGATGGTCCAAGGAAGAAGGGTCAAAATCCCCTTCACTTGAGTCCTCTTCAACTTCTATGGGAAACAACGTGGGAAAAGCCACGAGTGGATTAAACCTAACATTTGAATCTCCCTCCTCCAAAGGCATCCAAAATGTCTCTATCCATGCTTGATTGGTAGGTGCATGCCCTATGTTAATATCTTGGATATTAGGTTCTTCATTGATTTGAATTTCTTGTCTTGGGATTTTTGCATAAGTATGTATTGTAATCACCTCCTTATCTTGACATGATTCATCTGATAGGGTATCCCATTCATAATCTTGGGATTCATCACTATCTCCATCAGATTCTAAGGCATTTATTTGAGGATAAAAATCTTGCATTGGGCTGGAACTTTCACCTTTGTATTGGTAGCCTACTCCAGATTTTTCTTGTTTTGCCCTCCAAGTAGGTTCAATGGGTTCTAATAACCCTCTATTCCTTTGGCCTAAGGGTCCTCTTCCCTTGTATCCCATCTTCTTAATAATCTCAAAACCTTTCCCATATTGCTCGGTTCGTATATTAACATGCTGAATTCGTTCCATGGGAGTGTTTGAGGTATCTTCTTCATCATGATAGAGCCATTGAAGTACTTCATTTTCTTCATTGTCAAATGTCGCTTTATCACTTTCTCTTATGAAGTAAGATTTGTACTTGTGAGGCAAGTGTTCTTTAGATGGTTTTCCATGTGTCCTTGGAGACGTGGGCATGTCAAATAGGGAAACAGAGTATTCCCCTACTCCTTTTGAACTAATTTTGCACTATTTGTCAAATGCCTCCATCATCTTATCCATTTTCTTATAATTTTCCTTTTTAGCTTCGTCTTTTTCTTCTCTAGTAGGTTTATAGGGCACTATCTCTGATTTGGGAGTTTGATATGAGCCTTCATTAATAATTGGACCCTCGTAGCTCATCTTTTCCTTTCCCTTAGTTGATGTCGTTGAGCTAGCTTGAGGAGGATTTTGAGTAGCATTTAATGTTATGACTGGATCATCCATTTTGGTATCTTCAATGGTGACTCTTTGAATGATTCCTTCCCGGTTATGTGGAATAAATAGCTCATGAAGGGGTTTGAGTGCATTACAACATTGGAATGGGTTTGAGTCCCCTCCAACTGTGATTTCTTCACCCATGTACGAGAATTTGATGCATTGGTGGTACGTGGATGGGATTGCTTGCATCTCGTGAATCTATGGTCTCCCCAACAAAATATTATAAGTTAACTTCATGTCCAATACTTGGCAATTGGTGTCTTTCTTGACTGGTCCCACTTGGATGGGCAACATGATCATGCCTTTAGAGGCCCTTTCAGCTTCATCATAAGCTTTAATGGTGATTTTTTTCATAGGGTCAATGCAAGACTCAGACAACCCTAAGGATTTGACAAGAATTAATGTACAAATATTAAGGCCAGCTCCTCCATCAATGAGGGCTCTTTTGACTCTATGCCTTTCTATTAGAACTTCTATATGCAATGGTAGGTTTTGAGGATGGGTTATAGACATGTCATCTTGATCGGAATATGAGAGACAATGAGGTGCCACAAGATGACCTACCATATTTTGGAACTTTTCCTCTTCTAAGTTAGTAGGAACATTTGTCTCTACTAGAGCTTTTTCCAAAATATCCTTATGATTCGGGGATAACTTCAAAAATTCTTAGATATTTGTGCTGGAGTTCTTTGCAACTGATTAACCAAGCTATAAGGTTTTGTTGCTGTAGAAGGTTGCTTGACTATGATGTTGGATTGTGGAGTGCTAATGTCTTTAGGAGCAGCTCCTTGTAAAGTCATTCTAGAATTTTGCCCTCTTGTAATGACATTTGATGCCTCTTTTCATGGCTGCTCATTAATTATTATAGCATTCACAATGTTATCATAAGGTGGCACAAAGTTAAGATTATTGGCACTTTGTTTCTTGCCATTAGATGACTCCCCTTTATCATGTTTGTAGAAAGGTTGTTTGAATGTTGTATGATCTTTGTTGTTTTGCGGTCCATCAATGGTGATCGTGCCATTATTAATTAAATCTTGCACTACATTCTTTAGTTGCAAACATTCATTTGTTGTGTGCCCTCGAATTATGTGGTACTCACAATGGCTATTTGGCACTCCACCAACTAGGCTTGTTATTTGGCTCATAAGGCTGAATGCTGGGTAAAGTAATGACATTAATAGCCATGAGAGTCTTTAATGCCTTTTCAAGGGGTTCACCCAAGGGTGTGAAGTTCCTTTGAGGGGTTGACCTCAAATATTTATCAAATTTAGTACTCCTTGAATTATCTCCTTGATTTTCATTATTGGTATGGTTGTTGTTGGATGGCGCATTGGAAAGCTGATTGGTATTATTTACTTGATTAGGTGTCCTTGTAAGAGCAAAGGGGACCACCTTCAAGTTGCTAGATTCAACTACTCCATCATTCACAATTCCCTTATTGTTGTTCTTATAACAACTATTACTATTGAACCAATTATTCTTTTGATTGTTGCCATTGTTGCCATTGTTAGAGTTGTTCTTGTTATCTTTGTACAGTTTGAGTTCTCCACTTTTGACCAGCACTTCCTCCGTTGTTACTCCATTTTCAATTAGATCTTGAAAGGTCTTTGGACAGTGCATTCGTAATCGATAGTTCAACTCATTGCTTAAACTGTTTATGAAGATATCCATCTTCTCTTTTTCAGGCACACTTCTAGGATATCTTGCAAAAACTGTCCTCCACCTTTGTAGAAAAGTGAGGAATGCCTCTCCATCCTTTTGCTTAGTGTTGCATAACGTTATCATCGTGACCTCATGTTTAATATTATATGAGTAATGGGCCACGAATTTTGAAGCTAGCTCTTCAAAGGTCTTAATGCCGGAGGGTAACTTAGAAAACCACTCCATAGCCATGCCTCCTAAGCTCCGCGGAAATAATCTCATTAAATATGTTGTATCATGCATGAACTCTAAGATTAATGCACAAAACTCCCGTAAGTGATCTTGAGGATCTGTTGTTCCTTCATACTTGTCATATTTGGGGAACACAACATTGATTGGGAATGGCACCATAACCAAGCTTTTATCAAATGGGAACAAACCCAATGCTTCTATGGAGAAAGGCTTAGGAGCCCCGATTTGCTTAATGTTGTCCAATTGCATTTGAAACATCTTGAATTGCTTGTTCATGATGTCTAAGGTGCTTTCCTCAACTTCCAGTGCTTTGAGTTGGTTGACATCATAGTCATGGGGTAGTTTGAGACCTTTTTGTGCTAAGTCCATGAAGTGTTTTTCTCTATCTCTGTCCATTGCCTTTTCCATGAGTTTTCAAAAATAAGGACATTGGATAGCCTCACTAACTTTTTCATCCGTGGCATCTTCTGTCGTTGCTTCGGTGTGAGTTCTAGTGCGAGTTTGGTCAATACCTTGAGCATTTTGATCTGCTCCTCCATTGTTGGTATTGCCTTGGTTAGTAGTGTTGCCCTGGTTATTCATATCATTGCCCCCATTATTGGCATCACCCTGGTTAGTAAGATCAATACCACTATTATCTTTGCCACCCAAACCACCATAATATATCATGTTGTCTTCTACTTCTTGATCGGGTGACTTTTGTGGTATTCTAGGAGTGGTAGATTCTTCTCCCGGGTAAGGGAGTTCTTGGCTTAAGTACGTTCCGTCAGCTTGCAAGGTTTTCTTGATATAATAAGATCTGGTAAATGTAGGCATGAACTTTGAAGAATGAAAGTAAAAACTACCTGGAGTCTAATCTTTTGCAAAATTTTTTAAAAAATATACAAAACAGGATTTTTGACCAAACTGAAAGCCTGAGCAGTAAGAATACTGAAAAGGGTACTCGAATATGTTCTTAAAATGTTTAGACTCCCCCTGCAAGTACTCTTTGTTTTGCCCTTTTTGATTTTTGGATGTCATTGAACCAAGCATAGGCATGACTGAAACTTCTATAGGCACGCACTGGTTTCTTGTTAGCGATACTTTATAGGTTACCAGGCGAGACATTGTTATTGCCAGGTGGGTTTTTAGATTTTCCAAGCGTGTTTGAAATTTTTCTAAGTGTGACTTCAGTATGTCTACGCATGTTTAAACAAGTCACAAGCGTGACTGAACCTCTGATAGGCGAGTATGTTTCGTGCACAGGCGGCACTTCTCTGACCAGGGTATAAGATTTTGAATTTTTGAAATGTGTAAGATCAGTTTTGGGAAATTTATGTGTTTGAAAATAGAAAAACAAGCGCAACACACACATCACTTTGTCATCATGTCTCTAAAAACACTCTAATGTGTATGTTCTCTGATGTTTTTCACAAGTATATCACAATAAAGAATTCCAAACAGCCTACCTAAAGTCAATTTTGGCTTGTAAACATGGCTCTACAAGGTGGCTTTGCTATTTTACCAGGTTTTAATAAATATTCTGTTCCAATAGACTTTAATCTCTTAATCCTCCAAGGAGGCTTCCCACACACACTGAAGTACGATTTCATGCAATCCGTTAAGACTACTAGAGGAAGGTTGAAAAATCAAAATCCGTTTGTCATGCACCCCATTAAGGATACATGCATTTTGTTTTATAGTGGGTCGGATTCTCATGGCAAAAGTGAGTGTATCCCACTTCGGGCTATCCCTCTCACTGGCCTCGTTAAGGAAAACTCGGGAGGCAAGCCCACTAAATCTCTACTTTAAATAACATGTTCATGGAAAGCAATGAAATGGAATCAAGGTTAAGTGTTTGGGAATTTGGTTCACCTAAAAGGTGAAGAGCATATCCCTAACTTTCCCTTTTCTTCCCAAACACTTCAAGCAATTTATTGTTCTTTTTCAACCTCTTGACAAGGAGGTTCTTAAAATTGAAATCTTTGGATAAATTCCCTCCTTATTAAAGCTAGATTCAAATGAAATGCCGCAATTTAAGGGAATGCAAGCTTGATCATGTAAAATACCTTTCCTTGTAGCTAGCAAAAGGCTAGGGGCATTTTTTAATCATTTGGTTTTTCATCTTATTTCCACTCACCTAGTGGTGATCGTTCCAGCTCCCTCCTCCAACAAATTAGTCCAACACAACCAATTCACAATGAGGGGAAACCAAAATTTGTATTTAACAACACAAATATTTTAAGTAAATGAAACTTTGGAGCACTTTGTTTATATTTTTAACAATTTGAGCTTAAGGATCAAAAATCCAATTTAATGAAACAAATTTATGGTTGTAAGCTTCAATCACAGCAATGTATTTTTCATGTACCTTAACTTCTTCGTCCAATGTTGATTCAAGAACGGCCTTGGCATGTGCTTGATTTTCCTTGTTGATTCTTTTAGCCAACACTTTTCCCTCTTTGTTGAACCTAGTTTCTGGCTTTTTCACTTTCGAATGCCTGCTCATTTACTGTTAAAAAGTATAAACAAAGAGTTATCTATTGAAATTTATCAATTTAAACACCAAAACAGACAACAGACACCAGGCGACATCATCCAGCTAATAGGCGTGATTAAACTACTTACAAGCGTAACTTTGATAATAGCGAGCGTCACTTTGCAGCAGCTCAGGCATTACTCAAAGTTATACAGGCGTGAACAGTTTATCCACAGGTGTGAACAAAGCTTAAAATTGCACAAAATATTTAATGCAAAGTGACATGTTGACAGTTCTAAGCGATAAATTTCCTTAGCAAAAGCGTGACCAAAACTATAACATGCGTAGCAAAGCGTACACTTAAGTGATAGCAAATTAAAAATAGGTGATACTCCCTGAGTCACAGGCGTGACTATAAGCTGTAAAGGCTGAAGGCTTTGTCATCAGAAGCATAGATCTCTAGCTAGTAGGCGTTAATACAGAGTTCTGAGGTGATAGAGAACCGACTGTAAGTGTGATTCAACCTCCTGTAAGCATGACTTTTCCAGTTTCCTACAAGCAATTCACGAAAAATAGAATATCCAAGCATGCAAATGAAGATGAAAATGATGAAGTGAGGCTTAGGGCCCCACGGTGGGTGCCATTTGTGTGATGAAGTTACTCACCTACATGAAATTAAGATCTACTAACATCAATCTAATCAAATACAATGCAAATTTAACTAGAATTGAAATTATAATATATATTATCCCATGGATATCTAGATAGAAGTGGTTAGTGAAGCTCTCAACTACAATCCTCACTAGTGACACCTCTAAAATGAGAAATGATGCTGCTACAATGCTTATGCTATGCTTCTAAGATGATTCTAGCTCAAGAAAGATGAAATTATGATACTAAATGCTTTAAAATGCTCAAATTGCTCAAATTGCTCTTAGAAATGATCTCAATTGCCTATAGTAACAATGCTATGCAAATAAAATTCCAAGATGGAAATGCTCTCCAAAATGCCTCATACTTATAGTAATTTCCCAAGGGTAGGGGGTGGAGTGAAGTAATCATGATTATCCCGTGGTTAAGTCAAAAACTTTGCATTGTCCATAAATGGGGGGACAAATGAGGGGACAAGCCTTTAAATGGTTTCAAATCTTTGGACAATTTAAATGTTTTGAGTGATTTGTGTCCTTTTGTTCTCAATTCTCGTTGGTTAATCACTTTGTTGAAAGAAAATAGGATTTATTAATTCAATTAATTAATTAAATTTAGCCATGGAAGGGTAATAGGTTCATTTTGATTTTTGATTAAACAACTATATAATTAATTGATTAAAATCAATTACATATTATTTTTGTCCCTTTTAAGCTTCAATTTAATCATTTAACATCATTATTTAATAATTCCTTTGTTTTAATTGATTTTGCTCAACTTTATTTAATTATGTCCCTTTTATTGATTTTAATCCATTTAGATGATTTTAATGCATTTTATTGATTTTTTGAGCCATTTATTGATTTATTGCACTTTGAAAAGTACTTGTCCAATTTTTCGTGTCTACAGTATGTAATTACATATACATATGTGTATTGTATATTAAGTTTACATGCATACATTTTTAATTCTATAAAACCCGATCGGGTTCCGTAGAACTAAAAACATATGCAAAACCCGATCTATCCACAATGCTTTTCTAGTTCTACGTAACCTGATCAGGTTTTCAATGTTTATGAACTTGATCAGGTTATGAAGAACTAGGAAAGCCTACCTCTAGTCTTACATAACCCGATCGGGTTTTTAAATAGTTAAAAACCCAATCATGTTATGGTTAGGTAACAGGGTTGGATAATCACCTTAAGGCTTGGGAGCCTTTTTTCCCTCGATTTCTCTCTCTTTACAAGTCTTTTGTTCTCCCAGGCTAATTTATCAACTTCCTTATCATCAAATTTACAGATCATCAAGTGGGTATTTGTAAAATTAGCACCATAATTTTAGACATCTTCTCAACTTTTTAACCATATAAATTTTTCTATTTTTAGACAATATTAGCATAGTAAACTTTAATTTCCTTTACCAATGTCTCCATAGTTCTCAGAGACATATGCCTACTATTTTCTTAATAACTTTTGATCTACTTGACCAAATTTAAAACAAATTACATATTATTGTTCTGACTTGATTCTATACACTTTTTTTTTAAAGATTGCATTTTCAATTATTTTGATGCAAGTTATGCCCAACACATTAACAAACACCTAATTTTCAAGATGTACCCACTTCAAAAGATCATTAAAAAAAAACTCAACAGAAAATTACAAAAAAAATACACAACTTCTATCTCTCACTCTTATCTACCATTCTATCAAAGAGTTTTCCAAAATACAAAATCTAACTATATCTTTTGTGAAGTGCACACCGGACACTAAGTTATATTTTTTTGAAAAAATGAAGAACAATTTTCATGCACAACAGGTTTGACCCTCTTAATCTTATCCATTTTTTAAAAAAAAATTAGAAGTTTAGAAACTAAATTCAAAGTACTACAATTCTCATTTTTTTTACATCTCCTAATTTTGAGTGCACGACTTTTAAATTTCTCTTAAAAGTTTAGCTTTACCTAATTTCAGGAAAAAGTGTCCACTTATACCCCCTTTTTTGCACACCATCTTGCTGCACTTACCTATAGATTCATCATAAATATGTCATAACATGACACATGTCACCTACAATTACTAAATACAAAATCCTCAAAGTGGGATGCCTACATCCACACATGAAATATATGTGCCATACAATCATCACTAAATAAGATGCCACCAAAACTGGTCTCACTAAATAGCTAGACACTTATAAGCAATCCATTATATAGAATAACAAACAAATATATCAAATATTACAATAATCAATGTTAAGATTTGCAAACATTAAGATAGCTAAGCCCCATAAGAGACTAAACAAAATGTAGACTTTTTGTGGAGATCCTTGATAGTCAATATTAAAGAGGTATGGAAATTCCAAGGAGTTTTTTCTCAATATTCTATTATTGTAGTTCTTGACTTTTAAATTAATTGATCTTGATGACTATTATTAATAATAAAAATCTTTTGTGAGAATGGAGTGTCTGCAACGGATGGGAAGGCCACCAAGGGCGGGAAATGGAGCTTTTAACCAAAATGGGTATTTGTAGGCTGATTTTCAATCACAAAGATGTTGGCCTTTCAATAGACGATGGAAAAAGAGCTATAGAGACTCTCTGAGGGAGAACAACTTCAATGAAACAAGAAATAGGGTTTGGTCTGAAGGAAAAAGGGATGGTAGGGGTTGGGAGAATGGGAAACATTTTTTGATTGGCTATAAAGGTTTTGTTCCCATTTAAAATGGGTTTAAATTCCATAAAATATCAGAGAAGTTTTGGCGAAAAAAGACTCATGTGAAGAAGGGCCATAAAAATCTAGATCAGAAAACAAATCCAGAGACCATTGAGGTGAGTGAAAATATTTCTATGGCCAAGTCTTATTCAACAGTAGTTCTTAACAACCCTCAATAGTTAGAAAATGTTGCTTATCTGGAGAGTAAAGCCTTGGTTTTGAAATGGTTAGGCCCATGGCCATCCTTTAGTAAAATAAAGAAATGGTGTGAACAACAATGGTGAAGCTTATTCATTTCAATGAAAACTTTGACAAATGGTTTTTGCCTCATTATTTGCTATACAAAAGAGGACAAAGAATGGATTTTAGGGAATGGACCGTATATGATGGATGGAAAAGGGTGTTATATCAGAGACTGGACAACTAATTTTAACCTTGAGCAAGAGACAATAAAAGAGATCCCAATATGGTTTAGATTGGATAATTTGCCACATGAATACTAGCGAGCATAAACAATGAATATTTTAGGGGAATCTTTAGGCAAATATGTGAAATATGAAGAGGTTTTAAATAAGAATAATTTTTCATTAACTCCCAGGATTCTTGTGTGGAGGCAAGTATGTTATGAATTGCCTTCCCACATCATTATACACACTAAAAATGATGAATGGAGGCAACCCCTGATAGTAGAGAAATTGATTAATGATGCATTGGTATCAATAGCCCAATATGATAGGCAGTAGAAAGGAAAAGGGACATAAGATTCAAGGTTAGTTGATATCATTCTGCAAATGATAGAAGGTAAGGATACACAACCTGATACAACATAATTCTTGGAGAATTTTAACCATTTTGCTCCAGTTATGGACTTTAGTTTTAGACTTGCAGAGAGCTTACAAAAGGAGGTGATTGATAGGATGTTTACTTTAGAGTCACAAGTTTGCTCAGAGAAATCCCAAGAGGATGTTTCAACCCAAGTGGTCTATGAAACCACCCTCTACTTGTCTCAAATTAACAATAATGGTGTAGATTTTGAAGAACCTCAGAGAGAAAACAATTTCCTAGATTCTCTAAACCACCAAACAATATATGAGGATGTTTTGCAACAATGCATTATAAAGGAGGTAAACCAACAACATAATTCTAGAGGGATAGATTTTGTCCCAGATTCAATTCCATTTGTAGACATGGGAATGGAAGTCTCTCAATAGGTAAATGATAATAGGGTTGATAATCCTCGAGAAGATGTAAACCAAGAACATATGGATCCTAAAGTAAAGCATTTAGAGAAATGTGGAAATGCGAAGGAAAGATTGGATGTCAATGATGAAAGGATTTCACCCATTAAAAACTTGGAGAGATCCTTTGATGATGTAAGAGATAGTGGAGGCAATTTGATTGACTAAGATACTATCTATAGTTCGCAGAGTGAGGATGGAGAGGAAGATGAGCTAGGATTATATGAAACTCCAAACATTATGGACTCTAGGAGTCTAGACTAAACTAACTCAAAGTTAAATAAGTGCAAAATAGGTGAAAGAAGGAAAAGGAGAGCAAAAACAAACATGGAGAAACTAGAAATGGCTGGTTGTGCAGTAGACCAAAAAAATTGTCGAGATCAGGAAAAAGGCTATGCCTTTTCTCGAAAGAAATGAGGCTCCTATCGTGGAATGTTAGGGGATGCAATGCCCCTGACAATATTCGCTTGATCAAGAGAGGTCTTGATCAAGCGAGAGCACATATAGTTTTATTGCAAGAGACAAAGTTGAAGATGCATGATTACGAATCCTTTAAAAAATACTTTAGTAGATGGAATGGTTTTAGGGCTTTGCATTTTATGGGATAATAGTGTTATAGAGGTGGAGCTTTTAAGTCAATCTGCAAATTGGCAATGGATATAAGTTTCCTCAAGGAAACTTTTGTCAAATTTTTATGTATTTTATATCTATGGCCCAAATAGTCGAACAGAAAAGAAGGAACTATGGCAAGTCATCTCTGGCTTTATAGAAGAAAGGAAGGATGACCTATTCCTGTTAGGAGAAGATTTTAATACCATTCTAAGCCCAACAGATAAAAAAGGTGGAAGAGGATGGTCAGGAAGTAGCCAAAGGGATTTTGCGGATTTTGTTAGGGATAATGGATTGATGGAGATTGATTTTAGGTAGGGAGACTTCACATGGACCAACATAAGGAGTGGATTTTTGAATATAGTAGAAAAATTGGATAGATTTCTTCAGGCTGGGCATTGGGACAAATGTAATTGGTTATGTAGGGCTAAAATTCTTCCAATCTCAAGCTCAAATCACTTCTCAATTTTTTGCAACATTCAAGAGGATATGACCCCTAAAATATCTCCCTTCAAATTTGAAGCAATGTGGTTTTGGGCAGGAGATTTCATGGAAAGAATTGAGGACTAGTGGATAAATGCCCCTATTTGGGAACGTAACAAATCATTTATCTTCTTTAAAAAATTACAATTTCTTAAGGGTCAGTTAAAGATTTGGAATAGAGATGTTTTTAGAAATATTTTTGTAGAAAAATTTAAGTTAGAACGGAAATTAGCTATGTAAAATGAAAAGATTATTGCTGAAGGAATGGATGAAAAAGTTTTTGAGGAAGAGAAGGATCTTCATAGGAAATACAAGGAGATATTGGCAAGAGAGGAGACATTTTGGAAGCAAAATTCAAGAGAGACTTGGTTGAAAGACGGGGACAAAAATACAAAATTCTTTCACAAATCTGTAAAAGTGAGAAGAGCCAAAAATAAGATATATTCTATTCAAAATGAACAGGGGGTCATGCTTACTAACCCTCAACAGATGAATCAGGAAGTTGTAGACTTTTATCATAATATCTTTGCTAGAAACCTGAGAGAGTTGAGGGGAACATAGGATCTAATAAATCTTATACCCAACTGCATATCAGAAGATCAAAACACCTTTTTAACGAATCCAATCTCTAAGGAAGAACTAAGAAAATCTCTTTTTAGACTTGGTGGTGATAAGGCCCCAGGACCAAATGGATTTCCAACCATTTTCTTCCACAAAACTTGGGATATTTTGGGAGAAGATCTCTGGGAAGTGGTGGAGGAATCTAGGGCTGGAGGGTTTATATTAAAAGACTTCAATAACACTTTCATTGCTCTTATCCCAAAGAAGGCAAAAAGTATGACATTTGATGATTTTAGGCTCATAGCTTTGTGTAACACTACTTATAAGGTCATAGTTAAGGTAGCAACTAATAGACTTAAAACTATTCTTGAACATATCATTTCCCTTGGAACAAAGTGGATATACCCCCAACCTATCCATTTTTTAAGGGATCACCATAGACCATGAAGCAATTCACACAGTTAGAAAAGAAAAAGTGGCTAGGATGATGATCAAGATGGATATAAAAAAATCCCATGATAATGTTAATAGATGTTTTCTAATTGAGATTCTTAGAAAATTTGGATTTGGTGAGGCTTGGCTAAAATAGATTGTAAGTTGCATAAATACCCCCAGGTTTTTTATCCTTGTCAACATGACCCCTCATGGTTTCTTTGACACTTCAAGAGGGATAAGACAAGGTGACCCCATATCGCCTTTCCTCTTCATAATTATGGCATAAGTGATGGGAAGATTGATCTCTAGTAAAAGACTAGAAGGACAATGGAAATGAATATATATTGCAAATAGAGTTGAACCCACTTCTCATCTACAATTTGTGGATGATAATTATCTTATGGGAGAAGCAACAACTAGGGAGGCAAGAGTTATTAAATCAACCTTGGACATATATGGTGAAGTTTTGGGACAATGTGTGAATTGGAGGAAGTTTGAAATTTATTTCTTCAATACAAGTTTGGAACAACAAAGACAATTATGTACTATCTTGGAAATTAAAATGGGAAAGTTGCCAAGAAAATACTTGGGTGTGCCACTTTTTGAAGCGACTTGCAAACCACATCAATGTAAAGACCTTATGGATAGCTATTTAAAGAAAATGGAAGGATGGAAAAGCAAATGGCCAACTTGTGCAGGAAGAATTCTCCTCTTGCAAACGGTCATCTCAGCTATTCCTATATACTGAATGAGTTGCCTTAAGATTCCAAATAAAGTTTTAAGCTTTATTGAAAAGAGAATGATAAAATTATTTTGGAATGGAAATGGGGACGAGGAAAAATGGCCTATGTTGTCATGGGATAAGATATGCAAAACTAAATCCAAAGGTGGTGTTGGTCTCAAGAACTGGAAGAGAATGGATCAGACATTAGGAGTCAAATTAGTGTGGAATATTTATTCTAATCCTCAAAGGCTTTGGGTGAAGATAATCATAGCCAAATATCTAGATTCTCCAGAAAATCAAAGAATTCTTACCATTAGGAATCCCCCCAGAGGGTCAGCCATATGGAACTTTATTTTGGATCGTAGGAAGGTCATAACAAATCACGTCTCATGACAAATTGGTGATGGAAACAAAACATTTTTTTAGAGAGACTCCTGGAATGGTTTACAAGTCCTAAAGGATGATGTTAGATATGATGATGTGAGGAGATTCTTAATAGACAAATGGAGAGAAAATGTTTATGATTACCTTTCACTCAAAGAAACACAATTAGGCCCTTAATGGACATGGAGAAGTTTAGTTAATGTTGGATTGAATGAGAATCATAAGATTCTTATGGAAAACCTCTTCCAAGCAAGGAGTGTGCCGAGGATAGCAAAGGAGGACAAAATCATATGGTGTGCACCAACTAGTGGCGCTTACTCAGTGAAGCTGGGGTATACATCTTTAGAAAACAATGATGCTTATAATGGTTGGTCGATTAAGCTCTGTTGGGATCAAGATTGTTTACCAAAGGCCGAGACCTTTGCTTGGCTTGCAGTGCATGAGCAAATTTTAATAGTAGAAAGAAGAAAAAGATTTGGATATTGTGGACCAACAAAATGTGTTCTATGTAATTTAGCCTCTGAAGATGTGGATCACCTGCTAACTCAATGTCCCTTTGCCAGTGAGTGTTGGTCAATGGCAAAATCTAAATTGCAATGGATGTGACCTATGCAAATAAAGTGAAAATGTGTTTGAAAGTTAGCCTTTTCCTTTGAAAGCAACATCGATGTCTCCTATTTGGAAAATTTTCCCATCTATCATAATATGGGAGATTTGGAAGGAGCGGAACAAAAGAATCTTTCAAGGAAATATGAAATCACTAGAAAGAGTTAAAGGCAGGATAAATGTATCTATTGAGGAGGTAATGGGGGCAACTTTAATGAAAAGAGAGGGTGATCTGGTTTACTCCGTAGATGAGAGGAAGACTCATGTTGGATGGCCTTGTTTGAAGTTCAGAAATGGTGTTCTTAAGGGAGCTAAGGATACTATTAAAAAGGCGAAGAAAATGGAATGGGAAAAACCAAAAGTAGAGTGGATTAAGGTGAATTTTGACGGAGCTTCAAAAGGGAATCCATGCCCATCTGAGGTAGGGGTGATTGTGAGAGATTGGAAAGGTAATATGATTGCTTTAGCAGCACAAAGATTGCACTATGGCACTAACAATGTTGCAGAGGCAAGGGAAGCATTGCTAGCGCTCTAAGTGGGTTGTAGGCTTAAGGCTAAGAGGATCCACATCGAGGGTGATTCACATATTATTGTGAATGCCATCAAGAATGAGGCTACTCAAGCATGACATCTTCAGAACATCATAGCAAAAATAAACTCTATGCTTCAATCATTTCATGATTTTAGAATTAGCCATATAAGGAGAGAGGGCAATAGGGAGACAGATGTCATATCTAAATGGGCATCTAATTTGATGAACACAAATGATATTTATTTTGAGGACTTTACACTAGGTTGGTTAATGAAGTAAGGGCTTTCATATGTTTGTTTGGCGGATAGTTAGCTTTTGAATTTCAAATTGTAACTCCTTCTCTTGCTATGAAGATATAGCCGTTAGCGCCTTATTATGATGTGATCACTAGCAAAATCCCTAAATGCTTATGTCAGGATGGGTGATCGTGCATCTTGAGAAATGTGTCCTTTTCACCTCTATTTATTGTGAAGTGAAATCTAGAGGATGTTTTAATGATTAAATATTCGGTGAAGGAAACAATGACGCCCGACTTTGAGATGATGACACTGATACGTGTGTTAGGCAATGGGATTAGAGGAAATGATTTCAAGAAAAGGATTGCATATCATCCTTGTCATTAAGACATTAATTGATACTTCTTTTTGTGGAGGGACAAGGAGAATGTAAAGTATTTTCTTATAGTTGCAGAGAAGGAAATATATTTGTTAGTTCGTAGATATGGAGGCTTCATTTTTCATTGACACCAACAAGCAACAAAAAATGTTTAAAGGGCCTATTAGTAAGGAAAAGATGCTAGGGATGCTAAATTTAAAGGATGTCAATGCAGCAAAGGTTACTATCGAGGTCCTTGGAAGCCAGTTTCAAGAGAGAAAACGTAAATGGAGAGCGAATGTGGATGTTATCTTGATGATCATAGCCTGGGCTTTGGAGATAGGAGAACCAGAAGTGGAGGTAAATCGAGTAATAAGGAAGCTATTTGATAAAGATTTGTTGTTAGACCTAGATTCAATCCTTGAGTGGGCCGTTCCAAGTTTAGGATCTGATTATCAAGAATGTTTTGAAAATGAAGAAGAGGGTCGAGACTTAGGCCTGGTTCCTTTTCTAGGATGGTGGGAAATGCGAACAAAAAGGTTTATTAGGAGGACATTGCAAGCAAATGGGAGAAATTGAAGAAAGAATTGGAGGATGCCGTGGTTAGGGAAGATGAAAAAATATAGTCTTTCATGTAAACGTGTCTAAGAAGAAGAGGGGTCAAAGGAGAAGGAGGGAGAAGAATGAATGATACTGCATAAAGAATTTTGTAAATTTTGTTCCTTCACCTAAAGAATAGCTTGGAGCCCGTTATAACCTGTCCAAATTTTGTCCCTGCTTGACACAGATGGTGGAATGAGAATGCAGACGACATATTTTATAACACAGGAGAAAGGAAGATTATGAAAGCTGAAGGCTGGAGAGTTGGAAAATGGGAATGCAAAGGAAGACCCGACAAAAGATGGAGATCTAGAGAAGACAAAAAATGTTTTTTTGTGTTTTGTTTGCAGGAAATGATGCTGAATTAGCACAATATGGAATGGATGCTACCAATATGGATTGAGGGTCTGGTATTTAGAATGAAGCCTGGTTTAAATACTGTTCATTTTACAGATATAGATGACAACTAGTATGTAAAGCCTAAACTTGAAGAACTTTGGCCTCTTTAAATGATTGTAGAAGTTGAATAAGACTTTGAAGGATAATAGATAAGCTAGAGTAGGATAATAGATAAGCTAGAGTAGAACGTAAGTCTTATGAACTGTTTGATGGCTGGTGTAAACTTTTATGAATTATAATAAAATAACCTATTATAGATAAAAAAACAAAAAAAAACAAAACAAAACAAAAACTTTTCATTTGAAAAGAAAAATTAAAATATAAATCAGTCAATGGATAATTCATAATCGACTACAAAATTATTTTCTGCGACTTTAAATCACCAAAAATTAAGCTTTGTACCGATGGAAAGTAGATTGAATGCCATAGAACTGAAAAAGATCAGGAAATTCAGAGAGTCAGGATATTCACAGAATCAGGAAATTCACATTAGTTAAGAAAATCTAGGTTAGCAGTTGCCATGAAAATCTCAGGTTAGCAGCTGCCATGAAAATCTCACGTTGAAAAAAGTAATCCGAATGTAAGCATCAATAAGTCGGTTTTTGTTGGAGAATCAACAAACCGCGTGTCTAATCTTTACCGAAATTAGGAAGAAGATGAGAATGCACAGGAAATCAACGGGTGCGACCTTTGAAAGTAGGAAAAAAGAAGTCTGCAAATGGAGTAGACGTCAAAGCTTTTGTCTTCCGGTCGGAGAAAGCTCATAGTTTTGATTCGCCTCAACAATTGCTGGGCAAACCGCTTAAAAGTAGCTTGCAAAATTCCTGTGATAGAGTTGTACGGGACGGTGTTCAAGCACTCCAAGCCCTCTGGAATGAATCGTCATCTTACACGTCTGGGATTTTTGCGCTCTGGGTTACCTCGTTTCCTTTCAAAAGGGGGCTGTACGAACATCTTGTTTTTATTGGCGCGGACAAACATATATTCTTGTTTAAATTGGTGTGTTGGCGAGGGTTGATTGAATTGTAGAAAGGGCAAATGTGTGCGGAGGAGAAGGAGATTTCGGGGAGGATGGGAAGAGAAAGGAGGACGAGAAGAGGAAGCAGGTAAGATGTGTGCGTGGGTGAAGGGAAGGCAGAGGGAGAAGCAGAGGGAGAGAGAGGAGGAGAGGAGGAGTTGGATTTGGATGGAAGGGAGCATAGAGGAAGTTTTAACGGTGCCCATTCAGCTTACGGAGCGAGTGCGGGAGTCTGTGGTGGAGGTGGATTCATACAAGCAGGAATGCTCAGATGTCGGCAGGCAGGTGGAGCGCCTGGCCCAGATGCTGCGCAGTGTCGCTAAGGTCGCTAGTACTGGTGTTTACGAGCGGCCAATGAGGCGAATTGTGCAAGAATTGGTGAAATCCCTGGAGAAAGCTCTTGCCCTAGTCCGCAAGTGCAAGCGCAGCGGTATACTTAAGCGCGTCATAACCATTACTTCTGCGACAGATTTTCGTCGGCTTAGCTCGCAGCTGGAGAGCTCGATTGGGGATGTCAATTGGCTGCTTAATGTCTCCATGGGAGGCGGCGGAGGTGGTACGGTAAGCCTTCCGCCCATTGCTAGCACAGACCCTACTCTCGCCTGGGTGTGGGGGTTTATTTCTAGTGTACACAATGGAACCCTGGCAGATAAGGAGGAGGCCGCTAGTAGCCTCGCCTCCTTTGCTGTGGACAACGATCGCAATGGAAAGATTATCATTGAAGAAGGAGGCGTGGGTCCTCTGCTTCGGCTACTTAAAGAAGCGCAGCAGTCTTTGCCCGCTCAGGTTGCTGCGGCCACGGCCATTGGGAATCTGAGCTCGGACCAAGAGCGGGTGAGCCAGATTGTGGAGGAGGGCGCAATTCCAGTTATGTTGGGGATTCTCTACGAGGGCCCCATGAGGGTTCAGGCCAAGGTTGCTTGGGCGCTCTCCATGATGGTGTCATTTGACCCTGAAGCGAAGGAGGCCTTTGGGCAGAGCAATGTCATTCGCCCTTTGGTCTCGCTCCTCGCGTCACAGCTCCAGAAGGAAGAGAAAGTTGATAGGAATAATAATCTTTCAATTCATTCCGTTGTGCAGCTTGGGATTCACAGGCGCACAGGCAGTGGCGGGAACTCCACTGGAGTCGATCCGTATAACCATCACCGTGGAGGGTCTTCGGCAAATATGCGAAGGGAGCGAGAAGAGGAGGACATGGCCGTCAAATTGGAATTCAAAACCGAGGTTGCCCGGGCTCTCTGGAGGCTGGCAGAGGATAGTGACAGCAACAGCAAACGGATAACAGACACCAAGGGTCTGTTGTTGCTGGCTAGATTCATAGAGAAAGAAGAGGGTGAAGTGCAGGAGAATTGCCTTAAGGCCTTGATGGAGATCGCTGCCGCGGCGGAGCGCAATTCGGATTTGAGGAGAGCGGCGTTCAAAACCAGTTCTCCTGCTGCCAAGGCCGTGGTGGAGCAGCTGCTGCGTGTGGTGGAGGAGGGAACTCCTAACTTGCAGATTGCTGCAGTCAAGGCCATTGGCTGCTTGGCTCGCACATTCCCAGCTAGGGAGAGCAGAATAATTAAGCCTCTGGTGAAGCATTTGGGTCACAGAGAGCCTTCTGTGGCTGCGGAAGCTGCCACTGCGCTGCAGAAGTTTGCTCACCCCACCAATTTCCTGCACACCGAACACTCGAAGGGGATAATTGAGTCAGGTGGTGTGCCGCCGCTGATAAGATTGTTGAAATCGGAAGACAAGGATGCGCAGCTGCCAGCCCTCGTTCTTCTATGTTACCTTGCTATGCACGTAGCGAATAGTGATGCTCTGGGCAATGCAAAGGCATTGAGTGCTCTGGAATTGGCATCGCGGAATAGCATTGCACAATCCCAAGTTGTAAAGGAATTGCTTTCCAAGGCGATAAAGCACCTTGAGCTTTATCAGCCTGGCTCTCACCACCATAGGGAAATGTACGACTAGCCATAGGAAAAGTTCGTTCATCTTTATCTATTGTGTGCGTATACATATATGCGCCCATGAAAACATAATCCAACCTCCTTCTGGGAGAACAAGGGACGTATGCATGTTAGCCACAGAGAGAGCGAGAGGGAAAACATCAAGGATGCAATCAGTTTTCCTGTCCAAAACCACGGATGGAGTGATCCGTGAAAGCCTTTTTCAAATGGCATTTCAGCTCAAAACCAATGATGATTTTGCATGCAATTGTTTATAGGGATACAAGTGTATGTGGCTTTAAATTCATAGTAATTCTTTAAAAAATGCAATATTTTGGCACGGTTTCACGAATTTATGATAGCCACTTCCAAATTTTGTTTAACGTTATGGTTATACAAGCATGGTTGGATTGGTAGGCTATCTAGCTCTTTGTTTTTATTGTAAATAGGGTTGGAAGCGCCTGGAAACTATTTGGCCATTCATCTTTTGTTGGTCCATCATTGATAGCAGGACATATCGTGATAGCGTGATGTATATAAACTTGGCGTACTTATCTCATTTACCAGGTAAGTTTTTGGCAACTTTGTTATTTTATATATTGTTTTGTCAGTTTTTTAATATAGGATTTACTATTTAGTTAGCAACTTCTAGGGCATGATCAATTGCATGTTTGTTATTTTTTCACCTCCTAATAGATGTTTTCATACACAAAAATGATATTTGAAACTGAGCAATTCTGAGATTAAGATTCCTAAAAACCTGTTGAAAAAAGTTTTAGTTTCGTGTTATTATGATTGACTGCCAATGGAGCTAATGGGTTTGTACTCACCTTATATTGCTTATGTATCATTCCTTATTCGTTGTTTGTGGTGCTTCTAAAATGGTGCGTCCTTAATCATGACTCCCAAGTGAAACACATTCTAAAATGTTTTCAAAATGCTTCCTAATGCTGTGTAGAAAATTAGTCCTCTATATAGCTTCATGGGTACTGCCCTTAGCGTAATGGCAGGGCATTCTTAAATGACACATATTGCCAAATATTAATCAAAGACTTGATATGTATGTTGGATGAAGTATCAATTACGAGCTTGCTTGATGAAGCATGTATCTGTTGCATGTTGATTCTATAAAATGTTGTGTCATCAGGATATCTTAGGAACTTATTATAGTCGACGAAATTTTTTGCTCTCAATATGTGTTTCTATTTTTCATGTCTCTAATCTATGTTGCCTGTTCAAGTTTGATGGTTTGGTAACTTATTTCTCCCAGGTCATGGTACATCCGGGTTTGAGAGCATCAATGCCCTCAGCTGGTATCTTTGCCACCAGCAGCACCAGTGCCTATCCCAGAGAAGCAATAATCTGCAAAAAAATCTTGACTATACCCCATTTAATTTGTGTTAGAATCATGTTAAAATCCTCCAAAACAGCAAAAAAGGGGAAAAAATTGTTGCAAAAACCCACAAACCCTAGAAAAACTCACAGAATTATCAAATCACTCAAAAATAGGGCTGATTCTGGCACATCATCAATGTTGGTGCAGAATTGGTGTGGAAACAGTTTGTTAATTTGTCCCTTAGTTTTCTTTCCGGCCTCTGGATAACCCTAAATAGAGGAGTGGGAGGAGCAATGGCGGTCATCAACTGAATTTGCAAGTGCCTCAATCATCCTAAATCATGGGGGGTGTGCGAGATAGTGTTGATGCAGCTGATGCATCTGCTCTAAATTGGAGCTTCGATATGACCTGAGCTCTTAGCACACCCCACCCCATGGATTCTGATGCAAACACATAATTTGAAATTTATAACTATTATGCACTCTTCTAGATGACACTTTGACATGGAAGGAGGGAACCCTTATAGTTTATAATTAATATTATGAAGTAGTTTTAAAATTAAAATTATTTATGACTATTAATATATATGAATAGTTAAATAGTAATTATAAATTAAAAATAATGTAAAATTTATAATGTATTTTTTTAATTTTCAATAAATAATAATATATTTAATTTTATTATTAACATTTGTCTCCATCTAAAATTTTAAATAATAGTTGGAAACTAGGTATTGCCAAAATCAGTTGCTTGCCAATCTCTTACTTCAACTAAACAAATTCTCTTTGTTGAATTCTATTCCATATAAAGGACTCACCATTCGCCATTATGAAATATAAAGCATCGCAATTGTGGAATATGATTTTATAAGCTTTCTCAAATATTGAATTACACCTACAAAACTCCTTTTCACAATTGCAATGAAAGTCTTGGAACACTTCAAAATTGCTTCTACTTTTACTAAATTCCTAACAGTAACTAGATTGTTGTCTGATAAATTTTGATCTCAGTTACTTCATAGACTTAGCTAATATTTGATCTCAGACTTAGACAACTATTTGGTGACTGCCCTCTTAAAAATTCTGATAAATGTTGATCTTAATTACTTAATAGACAGCTAATATTTGATCTCAGATTTAGACAATTATTTGGTGAATGCCCTTTGATAAATGTTTGTTAAAGTATGTAGCTTCGCTTAGATCAAAGTCATTGTTATCTTAGAACATTGAATGATTATTTATATCAATATATATATGTAATAGTTATATGTATTAATATTACTATATATATTATTAATATAAATGAATATATAAGTTATATTAATCTTATAGTAACTAATTATTAATAGACATGTCCCTTGAAATGAATAGACATGTCTTCTTGTTTTTGCCTTGTATAAAACCAAGAGATCGATGCATTTGGAAAATATAGAAAGACAATAATATTACTACATTTGCAATCGATCATAAAACTAACATGGTATCAGAGCTAGGTTCCTTTTGTAAAAAGCTTAACCGCTTGAAGGAAAGATTTGAGCACGCAGGGGAGAGCAGTGTATGATCGAAGAGGAGGATACTGTAATCAGAATGAGAATCATGACCTTGTTTGAGTGCTTCTATTTTGTTTCATTAGGTTCTTGCGACTGGTAATCGAAGGAACATTTTAGGTCTGGGATAAAGAGACCAAAAATGGCATGATTGTAAGCTATTTTAGTTTACAGGCCTGAGAACCATATTATTGCAGAACAATTTCTTTGTGAAAGGCGAAATTAGCATTTGAGTGTGCGACAGTTCAGTCTCGTTCTAATAGACCGCAAGCATCGTGGTGGTAGCAGTATTTTGGACAGCCTTGAAGGTCGAGAACCTTATATTGGTAGGGTTATTTAATTACGAAGGAGTAGATTCATATTTGAATGTGATAGTGGATATGTCACAGACGTGAAACAATAACGAAGGCGATCTATTGCAAAGCATTTTCAAGAAGAGAGATCGCAGTCGGACTCTTGGGCCCACTATCTAATCATTACCCATGAGACGAGTTTAAAGTCGTGGACTATTGTCTCGAATGAGGTCTATGATAAACTGAAAAGGGATGTATTTACATACGAAGGCATAGTGGAGTTAATCATTGGGTTTGTAAGGTGGATCGTGAAGGAATTTTGTTCCTGTGAAGTGCCACGACAAACAAGTTTAACCGAGTGTGAGGAACAGTTTAGATCTCACAGACTGAGAATAAGCACTTTTAAGGAATTTATTTGTTCATGGTTTATGACTCGGTTTGGAACATAGTGGAATGAGTACTTCATGTCAAGGTTGACAGACAGTAACAAGTTGGTATAATAATATTATATGGGCTCACCTTATGGAAGGAAAGATAAGTATTTCATGTTTTATTAATCCATATGAATTTTCCAGTTTGTAATTCATTGAATAATAAATTTTGTATGCTTCTATTTATGTTCGAGATATTTTAGCTTTATGAACTATTTGTAATCTATTCATCTTGACATACCTTTAGGAGGAAAGCATAAAGATATTTTCATTCAGAGGGAGTCTGAGAATTAAAAGGACGTCAAGAGGTTGATGAACTTGAGCTTCAGAGGGAGAAGGTAAATGATATGGTTCAGTCAACTTTTGATAATCTCGGTCATTTTGTGATTGAGAGGGAGTTCACTAATGAAGGTGGAACACCTCCGAGGTAAACTTGATATAATTGATTATTATACTAATGGAATTATTTAATGCTATATGGGCCCTGTGTACATCATAAGGAAGTGACGACTTCCAAGTGATTATCACTTGTATTTTTGATGTTATTGAAAGGTGACGATCTTACAATAACTATCTTTTATCATGATAGACCTCATGTGATGGCTGAAACAAATCATGATAAATGAATTATTACATGGTGGATTGAGTTCCTTAAAATGACCATGATTTCGTACTGTGATAGTCATCATGTGATGCTGAAACAGATCACAGTACTGAAGGTGATAGTCGTCATGTGACGCTGAAACAGATCATCGGTACCTAGCTATTGTGATAGTCGTCATGTGATGCTGAAACAGATCACAAATATTGAAGGTGATAGTCGTCGTGTGACGTTGAAACAGATCACCGGTACTTATATTGTGATAGTCGTCATGTGACGCTGAAACAGATCACAATTATTGAAAGTGATATACATCATGTGATGTTGAAACAGATCACTGATATTATTTAGTTGATGTTTTGTAAAACATATTACTGACTTTTGTCTTCCCTAGCTAAGAGGGAGTGTTAAAGTATGTAGCTTCGCTCAGATAAAAGTCATTGTTATCTTAGAACATTGAATGATTATTTATATCAATATATATATGTAATAGTTATATGTATTAATATTACTATATATATTATTAATATAAATGAATATATAAGTTATATTAATCTTATAGTAACTAATTATTAATAGACATGTCCCTTGAAATGAATAGACATGTCTTCTTGTCTTTGCCTTGTATAAAACCAAGAGATCGATGCATTTGGAAAATATAGAAAGACAATAATATTACTACATTTGCAATCGATCATAAAACTAACAATGTTGAACTCAGTTACTTCATAGACTTAGGTAATATTTGATCTCAGACTTACACAATTATTTGGTGACTGGCCTCTTAAATTGTTACGAGAATATGTGCCCATGAAATTAGCAATATGAATATATATGTCAAAAATCTATTTTCTACAATTCATGGGTTAAATTCTATTTTATTTGCTCTCTATATCTCTATGCCATGGAAATGCCTTTAAGTTTTAAAAAATAGTTTTTGTCTCTTTTTCTACAATTTTTATGTTTTTTTGAAATCCGATTTTTCCTGATCTATTCCCAATCTTTTTAAAATCTTTTATACTTTTGGTTTGCTGATTTTTTCCCCCAACAATTTTTGCTGCTACGGCCTCTCCCACTAGCTGCACTTTGCAAGTCCTGTGCAACAGTTTCATGCCTCTCATCCTTTATTAGGACTAAGTAAATCTGGCTGTTAGGATTTTTGTTTAAAATGATATTTTCTTTTTCATTAAAAATATGGCTTTTCCTGGCTTCTGCCTTGGGCTTGTGAATTCGGCCTGGGTACTTTCTTTGATGGTTTTTTTTGGGAAATTTAAAGTGGATTTTTTTTTTCAGACTTGGCTGTCTGAAAGGTGAGACTTGCCAGTCTACTGAAACTGTGAGTTTTAGCTATTGGTCTCGCCCGAGTCTGTGAGTCAAGGCTGCAGACTCACTGAGCCTGACTCAAACTCAGATTTGCAAATTTTTGCTGAGACTCCTTGAGTTTCAACAATATGGTACTCAGACTGGACCTGTGTGGGTTCGTCTGGGGTTCCTGTAGAACCTGGTTACAGAGGTTTCTCAAATCTTGTGTCAATTTACTTCAGTTACCCTAAGGAAGGGTGTTATTACCGATTTTGTCTATGACTATCTTTACAGGGCCATTCTTCCTCAATGTGCATCCAATCATTATCTGTCATTAGGGTGAAAGTGCATTCTGTGATGCCTTTCTGAAAAAGAATTCTCTGAGATATCTGTTAATTGTATATTAACACTACTCAATACATAAATGAATGTGGCTTACTAAAAACTGGGTTTTATGAGGTAATCGCTAAAGTGCAGACTGCAGAGTATGTGGAGGTGCAAACATGTGTCAAAAATTGGTCCACATTGGAAATGTACACGTGCCCGAGGAATAGTGCTTAGGGATTTTATGAGGTAATCGCTAAAATGCAGACTGCAGAGTATGTGGCGGTGCAAACATGTGTCAAAAATTGGTCCACATTGGAAATGTACATGTCCCCATAAGAAAAACTCTCGTCCCTGGTAGGGGGATGTTTTCAAGATGTGGGGACTTGGGGGAAATGTCCCCCTACAGCTCTGGAACTTCTGCTACCTCGGCAAAGGGTGCTGATGAGTCACTTGCTATATGGCACATGCCAACCTTTAACTTCATGAAACTAGTTTACCTTTAATGGGGCACTTGTAAAGCTGTTATATTGCAGATTTTGCCTAGAAGGTTTCAATTCACCTCAATTTCTATATCAGCGCCAACCCCCCAATGTCACTCCACTGCCTTCCCCCCTGCCGTCCCCTTGCCGTCCTCAAATTTAGACCCTTGGGCCCCCCATCCCCAAAACCCGTCCCCCCATTCCCTATCAGGAAACTTCGTGTAACTATGGTTTTAAATTTTAATTTGTAATCTATTGGTGTCCCTCTTAGAGCTACATGATGAACTTGTGATAACGAGCTTCAACATACCTTAACAAAATTAATGAACTATCTGTGAGATAGTATAAAGTGCTGTCAAGGTAACTCTACAAAAAGAGAGATTCCTAATTGTCCCTTTATATCCCTAAATTTTGGTTCTCATCTCCCTGTCTGTTGGGACTATTTTTCCAACTTCTTAACAGAGTTGGCTATTTTATAAGTTGAGTTCATTCTTGATCAGAATCAAAATTTTAATTAAGCCAGAGAGGTGTAACCTACATTGGCAGCTAAGGGCTTGTTATTGCATGCATGTGTTCACAAAAACTCTTGACGGCTGACTTGACTCATTGAAAAAATTGTTATATGCTAATACAAACAATACCCACATGGAAACTCAAAACAATTCCCAAATAGTAGTGGTGCAGTAAGCTGTTATCCATTGCTCAGTGCTCATGGCTTGATGAACAGAGCTAGAAACAGTTTCCCAAACTAAAATGTCAAGCAGAGAAGCCAAGGAGCCAAGGATCAAAGAAGCAGATGAGTTTGAACGTAATATAAATATTGATAGTCTTATAAAAATAAAATATTGACTTATAAATATAAATATTGTGGTGCAGTGGGCTGTGGCCCATTGCACAGTGCCCATGGTTCATTGAACAGAGCTAGCATGGCCACTTCAGCGGTCTGCAACTACTGTTCAGTGGGCTGCTTTCCATGGACCACTTTTTAGTGGCTTTGTCAATTTATATGCCAAACACTGTTTACGTCTGAATAAACCATAAATGATAACTAATACCATTCATAGAAAATGAAGAAGCTATCCATTCGGCATGTCTCTAATACCGTGAGTGATAATAATAAATTTTTCTGACAGATTAAGTGTATTAACATTAGTGGCCTATACACCCAAATAAGTCCAAGTTCAATATCAATTTCAAAATACTCTTGTTTCTTCATTCGCTCAAGCTTAATGATTAAACTTTTTTTGATGGACTAGCTAGGAGTTGAAACTAGGACCACCCATATGCTGCTGGGATACTCTACCACTGAAGTACTGGCCTACTTGGTGACTGGGCCATCTATGGATTGGGTGCAGCTCATTTTCCAACACCCGCCATTGAGTCACACTGTAGGTCCTTAGAGCTCCTAGTCTGGCCTGGTATTGCTGACCTAACTCTGATAACATTTTAAACTTTTTCATGTACCCGAGTTGAACTTAGGACCACCCATTTGCTGTTGGGGTGCTCTTCCATTGAGCTACGGGCCCATGTATTGACTGGTCAACCTTATGGTTCAATTGTGGCTAATTTTATAGACACCCTTCCTTGAGCTACTGGTGCAGAGGCACCTCAACCTTGGGTCACCATGAAAATATTGATATATTCAAGTTGTTTTAGAATTTCATTAAATCATCGTTTATGGATGAAAATGTAATGTAATGTAATGCACCCGCAATGGGTTTATTTGATGTTTGTACTCAAAAGCCCGAAATAGAATATGAACGGTCATGTAAGTGGACGGTTTCATAACGGTCCAAGAATCTCTATTTGTAGACCAACATGTAATCGCAGAAGATAGAGTCGAGGGAGAAGCAAGTCGTGGCAAAGAGAGCTTAGAAGGATAAGAGAGAAATCATACGGCTCTCTGGCTGCCGCCAGAGAGCTGTGCTCATTGTAATTACAGATTTTTAAGTTAATAGCATGTTATTTTGTGTCGTGTTCCTTAATATCTCCGATCGTTCTTGTTCATGGTTAAATCTGTAAAAGCCGCTTTCTATTTCGGTTTACAAGTATTTCATTTGATCCATGGGACATCGAGTTGATAAAAGATTTACAAGTGTATTGACTGTCATGAGTCGGGTTCGTAGATTTCAGTTTGGACTAGTTACGGGATGTTTCTTGTATTCTGGTTTTGTGAAAATAGTTTATGCGGGTTATGAAGTTTGATCGTTTCTTGTTTCAGTTTTCCTCAAAGAAATCACCGTGATATGAATCGAGTTTTCCTAACAGTCCCGATTTGGGACATTATTGTCATGTATGCCAATGAGTTAATGAGACGTTTTGTATTAAAATCGATTAATGTCGATCTTGAATAAGTTTCAGTAGAGTTGATTATCAATTCTAGAATATAAGTCTAAAACGGTTTTCAAGAACCGTTACTCTATTATCATACTGGGTTGAATCTTGAAACAATGGTGGATACGTTGGTGGAGTTGGCTCGTTCGTGTGGAGCCGAACGATATATGTTCGATAGGCTGAGATCATCTAATACAGACCTGTGAAGAATGCAATGTATTGGTCTAGGAACCGGTGAAAGTTCATGGGTCGACTCGAATGAGTTTGAAGACCATTCATACACCACAGTTGAAGAACATTATGCCTGGCACTCGGTTTTTGGTAGAAGGAGGAAGGTGGTGAGTTTATACTCATATATGCATGCTTGTATTGAGCCTACCCGCATGGTAATGGGTTCAGTCTCGGGTATGAGAGACCTGCAAGGTATGAAGAGAATTGGTGAATGTAAGCATAAATTAATGCTGGTGAGTTTGATTTGTTGATAAGAATATTTGAGTTGACATTATTATTGGATTCTCGGAAGGATTATGAGCCTCTAATACATTGCTTGTAGAAAGAGAAATGAAGATATGCAGATTGTTGTAGTACCATCGATTGCCTCTGCATCAGCTACACTGCAGGTGCTTGGGGCTCCAAACTTGTTTTGGTTCCACTGACCTGGCTTTGATACTATGTTAATTTTTCTTTTATGGAACAGCTAGGAGTTGAACACAAGATCACCCATTTGCTGATGGGATGCTTTTTCATTGAGATGTCAACTCACTTGGTGACTGGTCCATCTATGATTTAGGGGTGGCCCATTTTCCAACACTGAAAAGTGTCCTTTCCTTTTTTTAAGGTTTACAGATGTATCCAGTAAACATCATTCTATATTTGATACTCAATTTCCTCTGCGAGAGTCACATAGCTGCTCCTAAAGCTTTTTAAGCTAACAACGATTTGTCTTCTGTAAAGTTAGATTAAAGTAAAATAAGGAGGGCTTTATGTCTTGAATGACTTAAGTTTGCTGTGTTTTTTTATGCTTTTCCTTTTGAAAGACTTGGTTTCATTGGTCTTGTAGTGAAGCCAAGATCAAGGGGGAGCAGATCTTCAATATGAAGGGCTAGACAGTTGCTCTGTAATACTAATACCCCAATCTATCTTCAAGTTTACTGGACTTTGAAAAAGATGATTAATTAGCAAAAGAATCCATATCTGATGCAGTGGAAGAGCGCAGCATGCACTAAATAAAATGGATCAATCAACATCAGGTGCAACAAGGTTGCCACAAATTGTATTCATCTAACAAGTGCTTAATATTATGCAAAAATTAGTATCATTTTAAGTTTCCAAATATTTACTTACATCTTATGGATATGATTTTCCGAAAATATGATGTGCATCAAACTAAGAAACCACATTTATTTTTGTTTGGTGGAAATGTTGTTTGCATCTACCTAATTAAATTTTGCAATTCACAAAATACAAAAATGAGGACAGATGAAAAGGTTGTTGATATGCAATGTAAAGACAATTTTTTAATGTTTTTAATTAGCTATACATTTTAGTAAAATATAATTCTTTTGCACAAATTAGTGCCATATACAACTTAAGTTGTGGGAAGTTTTTATTAATCAATATAGCTAGCTAGAGGTGGATTTTCCATGCAGGAGATCATCTTTGTGAACCTTCCAGGCCTTTTTAACTTAAGCACATTTTGAGGAAAAAGTTGTCAATAAAAGTCAAAACACTTCAATTATTAGTAAATAGTACCTAGCATAGATATCTGGAAGGCATCTATCTAAAATATGTCAACACATCAGTCTTGAGTTGTCTATAGTGGATTTGTGATACAGGTTAATCTCGAGATCGATATCTGTTAGTGCCTTTTGTATAAATGTATTTAAGATATCTATATGAGCTAGATTAACAGGCACTGACATGCATGAGTTGTCATGTCGTGACTGTGTACATTAAAACTAAAACATAGTCGACATATATGCTCAAAAAACTATAATTATATAATAACTGTAAGTAAATAAAAATAATAAACTATATTATAGTTCTTAATTATAGATCATAGGATTGGAAATCATTTGGGGAGAAAATCAGCAAACCAAAAAGTACAAGATTTGTACGAAAAAAATGGATTTTCAAAGAATGTAGAGAACTACAAAAATAAATAAAAACCAGTGTTATCCCAAGTTTCTGGGATGGGGACAGCGGGACGGGTTTCTAGGATGGCAAATTTATTTGCCAAAATTGGGGACGGGGGGGGGGGGGGGGGGGACGGCTATATAAAAGATAGGGAAGTTTTAAAATATTTAAGGAAATTTTAAAATATACATGACATTCATATGAAAATATGGATAAAGCAATGCCATTTAAAGTTTTAAACATCATAGAGCCTTAACATACAAGTTTACAACATTTTGGTGTTTCAAAACACTATGCATTCAAAATTCGGAAATCAGAATTCATTGTCAATATCATATATGCATGTAATAACAAAAAATATGTAAATAAGTTTAAACATACAAAACCAAAATGCCCAAAGGCTTAGTGCTGCCATATAGTTTCGTGCTCAATATAACAATCAAAATACATAAATATTAAAAACTAAAAGTCATTTCCTATTCTAGATCAGCCAACTCAAACTTTGCATCAGAATCAGAGTCATCTTCATCATAGCCTGCGGGAAGAAGGACATCCTCATCTAATGGAACCCCAACCAATCCTGGTGGTGTCTCCTCTTCATCAACCTGGGCCGCATCTTCAGGATCAACATCCTACTGTAATGCTGGAGTTTTAATGCATTGTTCAATGCATGAACACAACAAGGGGTCCAAAAGATGTGCTTGTAAGCACCTTGCACCATCAAACTAGTTGATTTGCACACACGTGTTGAGTTTGTGATCACCTGTACAACATTACTAAGTCCAATGTCTTGTATGGCATCTCTCAAAATGCTGAACTGAAACTCTACATCCTTAGGCTTCCTTGAACAATTTATGGCTTTCAAAAAATGTGAATCAACATGGGATGTGACAATGATATTGATGAGTGACCGATGTCTAACATCACTCCACCCATCCATCACAATAGAGCAGCCTGTCCTAACCCAAGTCCGTCTTATATCCTCAAACAACACAGTAATCTTGGAGTACTCATTGTCTAGGAGGGTTGTTCGTAGCTCATGATCACTAGGGGGTACAAATGAGGGACCCATAAGGGCTACATCTTTCATCATTTTTTTGTCAAGAGGAACAAGCCTCATGAAATGGGACAACATTAGAAAAAAAGAATCTAGCAATGGATGCCTCTGTAGCTTACCGTTGTTGTGCACTAAACATAGCTTCAATTGATTTTCCCTTGTCACCCATCTTCCTCTTTCCTCTTGTTTCAATGGGACTAGCACCAATAGTGGGTGAGAATGGCCTAGATGATTGTGCGCTTGAGCAAGTAGGTGTTGAACTTGTCAAACCTTGTATCCCCATTTCAGCCTCATTGTGCAATCTATGACACTCTAATCTCTCCTCTTCAGTTAAGTTTGGACAAACTATAACTCCATGGCATGCAATACCCAGAACGTGAGACTTAACCCTTGTATAGTTGCCCCTAAAATCATCTTGACAAACATGACAATCCCACACCTTAGTCCTTCCTGCATTTTTTTTCTTTTGACCCCTAGTTGTGACATATTGGAGAAGAGGGTTTTTCTTTGTTGAAAGGACCCTTTGCATATTTGTTCATGATTTTTGAAGGGCACTTAAAATATCAGGTTGAGGCTCAGATTGTGGCTGCCCACTACTAGCATCTTCAACACTATGAGTTTCTTCACTACCACTACCCTCATTGCTGCTCATTTTAGTTTTTGTGTTTTGAACTTTTTATGAGATTGAAGAAAGAAGTTAAATAGAAACAATGCAAAAAAAAATCAGACTACATTTAGCTAAAATTTTGAAAAAAAAATGCAAAATGCAAGCATGGAATCATGAATAAACTCACCTCTTCCAAGCTCTTGCTTCCTAAGATGAGAAAATCACTTCAAAAAGCCTTTCTTGCTGCTGCTCCAACTCAAACTTCCAACCCTTGCTGCTGCTGCCATAAAAGAGAAAAATGAAAAAACTTATGCATGCAAAATGATATGACCATATACAAATAATAACCAAGTTTTTGGCTTTGTAAGGGAAGGAGGAAGGTGGGCCCCACAAAAATGACCCCCAATAAAGAAAGAACATCTTTTTTTTTATAAATTTTTTATTTTATGTGTTAATGTTGCTTTGTTTGGGGACGGATGACCGTCCTTGGGATGGTCGGGGAACTTCTGCAACATCCTTGGGACGTCTAGACGTCCCCGAAATTCCTAGGTGAAGTCCCCAAGTTTCTAGGACGTCCCCAATGAATTTTCAAGCTCAGTAATATGAACAAAATAAAAAACATATACTCCACAATTCATGGGTTGAACTCTACTTTTATTTGTAGTCTCTCTATGCTATTAAAATGCCTTCAAGCTCAAAAGTGGTGGGTTTTTATGAGGGTTACTCAGGGTATCAAGGTTTTTAAAGGAGGTCCCCAAGTTTTTATTGGTCTTGTAGTGAAGCCAAGATCAAGGGAGAGCAGATCTTCAATATGAAGGGCTAGACATCTGCTGCAAAGGAGTAGTTTCATAGTTTATTGAAAGAATCAATGGCTATGATGAGGGTCTCTCCATTTAGCTTGCTACTTCTTAGGTTGACAAATTGGTTATTGTGGGAGCAATTTCTTTTGAGGTGAATGAGGAAGTGATTGTAAAAGCGATTGGGCTCCTAACTGCGGGCAAGAAGTGGAAGAAAATGAGCCACGTTTTTGACAATGATAGCCTCAATCAATTCTTTAGAGGAAATGAAAGCCCTGTCAAGCTGCATGGAGGATATGAAAGAGAGCAATTGTTGACACCATGGAACCAAGTATGCCTTATGATATGAAATACTTAACCCTAGAAGGCAGATTTAGGGTGTATTCCTTTTATCACATATCCTTGCTCAACCATTTCTGTTAAGGAATAATAGATCGGAAGATTGAATTATATTGTTTAGTATTTATATATATTGCTGTAGAATGCAATTGCCCTTTTGATTGATTGATTCTACAATTTCTTTTTAGTATATATATTAATGCGTAAAGTCATGACCGTACATGGCGGTTGCCATGTAGGGTCACAACCCTACGTTAATCTAATTTCAATCAATTAATTAACTGCTGAACGGTATGCTCATAGTTATATGACTTAGTGTCGTTTAAGAATGATACATGATAGTTATCGTGTACTATAATGTAATTACAGTCACACAATAATTATTGTGTGGCTGCAATTACATTGCAGTACATGATACTTATTGTGCCTGCAATATACATTGCAATACACGATACTTGTCGTGTCTGCAATATACATTGCAGTATACGATACTATCGTGTTTGCAATATACATTGCAGTACACGATACTTATCGTGTCTGCAATATACTTCATATTAGTGTTTATACTGTATTCGATCGATTTCTGTAGTGTGCCAAAAATAACAATAATAGTAAATATATATATATATATATATATATATATATATATATATATGTATGAATATATTTATATTTAATTGGCATACTTAAACACGGACGAAGCTATATTTCAACACTCCCTCTTAGTAAGAGAGGGTTTAAGATGTATTGTAGAAAGTCATAGTATGTCATGATTACCGACACAATTCGGGACAACATAAAGAAGTCTTAGTCATGATATAAACTTAGACATTCCAATATCATGATATCCGACACAATCCAGGACTACCTGTTAAGGTGTCAATCATGATATATGAGTTATTTCACCATACAGTAATAACATTCCAGTATCAAGATATCTGGCACAATCCAGGACAACCCGTTAGGGTGTCAATCTTGAAGTTTGGTTAACTATTGTCAAGATCGTCACCTTGTAATAGTAACCCCAATTATATAGAAGATCATCATCTTCTTGAACACAAATGAAATATTTCAAAGATAGCTTTATTTATATATTCATGAATACAAAGTACAAGAGTAGGAATTTCATCCCAACAAGTTTAAAGTCTAGTCATACCAATTTTTCTCTTGAAATAATCTATCTTCAGTTTTGCAAGAGGTTTGGTAAAGATGTTAGCATTTTGTTCCTCAGTGCTGATATAAACTAGTTTGATGATGTTCCTGTCAACCATATCTCTTATGTAGTGGTAAGGAATCTCTATGTGTTTTGATCGATTATGGAAAATTGGATTTACTGAGAGTTTGATGTAGCTTTGATTATCACAATGAATAATGGTAGGTACCAGAGGTTTTCCAAAGAGATCAAACAATAGCTCCCTTAACCAGACTGCTTCTCTAGCTCCCATAGAGGCAGCCATGTATTCTCCTTAAGTGGAACTCTGAGCAACAACCGATTGTTTTCTGCTGAACCAAGATATCGTTGCAGATCCTAAATTGAAACAACATCCTGTGGTGCTCTTGCGATCTGTGGAAATGCTTGCCCAATCTGAATCGGAATAACCCTGAAGTTGGATCTCAACCTTTTCATATTTCAAACCAAGTCCAATGGTGCCTCGTAAATATCTCAGAATGTGCTTAGCGGCCATTAAGTGTATTTGCTTAGGTTCACACATGAAGTGACTTAGTACATTTGTTGCATAATAGATGTCAGGACATGTGTTTACCAGATACACGAGGGATCCAACAATTTGTCTGTATGGTGATGGATTTGTAGGTTCAGAATCTTCTGCTTCACTTTTTAGCTTGTGTAGATTTGTTTCCATTAGGGTAACCAATGGTTTACAATCCATCATGCCAAATCTGGTTAGGATGTCAGTGGTATACTTTTTCCGATTTAAGAAAATGTGATCTTTCTTTTGCCAAATTTCTAGACCTAGGAAGTAGTGTAGTAGGCCCATATCCTTCATATCAAACTTAGCTACTAGGTCTTGTTTGCATTTTGTAATCAGGTGATCTTCTCCTGTTATAAGCAAGTCATCAACATACAAAACTAGAATTATCATATCACCATTTACTACCTTGAAGTAGATGTTAGGGTCTGCTAAGTTCTTGGAGTACCCTAGTTTGGTGAGATAGCTGTCTATCCTTTCATACCATGCTCTGGGGGCTTGTTTAAGGCCATAAAGAGCTTTCTTTAACTTACATACATAGTGATTTTTATCATGTGTGACGAATCCTTCTAGTTGCTCTATGTATACTTCTTCAATTTTCCCATTTAGAAAAGCTGTCTCGACATCCATTTGTTGTACTTTCCATCCTTTAGATGCTGCAATTGCCAGAATGGTTCTTACAAAGGTGTATCAAGTTATAGGAGCAAAGGTTCCTTCATAGTCAATCCCAACCTTTTGTGAGAATCCTCTGGCAACAAACCGAGCTTTGTGTTTTTCAATGCTGCTATCTGGAGTATATTTGATCTTGAATAACTATTTTGAAGAGACTACTGATTTGTTTTTGGGTTTGGGCACAATGTCCCAAACATCATTTTTCATAATGGACTGATACTCTTCAATCATGGCTTCTCTCCAAGCTTGTTTTGTTAATGCTTTTTCAACACTGTCAGGTTCGGATTCTGCAAGCTCAATTAGAAGGGCAGCATAACATTTTTGTGTTCTTGTTCCCTTGTTTTCTCTGAATATTTGATCTGACTCTATATTATTTTCTTCAAACATCTTTCTTGCCCATAAGGGTCTCTTGGTGTTATTTGATGTTCCATTATTCTCAACATTTGGACATGTAGGTTCAATATTTAAAGATGCAGGCTCAACATTTTAAGATGTAGTTTTTGAATCTATTGTTTTATTCTCCCTCTCATTCTCAGTTGTAAGATCTCTATCTAGATCTGTTATGGAATCATCCTCGGTATCTGTGGATATGAAATTTTCTTCAAACTTTACATCTTTGCTGATTTCTACTGATCTTTGGTCAGGGATGTAGATTTGATATCTCTTAGTATCTTCACTATATCCTATGAATATACCTTTTTTCCCAGAGGGTTCTAATTTGGTTCTCTTTTCTTTTGAAACATGTATGTAAACAGGACAACCAAACACTTTTAGATGGCTTAAGTCTGGTTTGTTCCTTGTAAATACTTCTTCTGGTGTAGTATTTTCTAGGATAGCACGAGGACACCTATTTTGTATGTATACTGCTGTGTTTGCAGCGTCAGCCCAGAAAGAGATGTGAATGTTTTGGTCATGCATCATGGCTTTTGCTGCTTCGATAATGGTTCTGTTCTTTCTTTTCGCTACTCCGTTCTGTTGAGGATTATATGGTACAGTATACTCCCTCTTAATCCCAATAGATTTGCAGAATTCTTTAAAACTATTAGAGGTATACTCACCTCCATTGTTAGACCTTAGAGTTTTTATTTTCTTGCTGGTTTGATTTTCAACTAGTGCTTTGAATTATTTGAACTTAGATAGAACTTCATTGGATTCTTTTAGTTTTAGGAAATATATCCACGTTCTTCTAGAATAATCATCAAGAAAGATAACATAGTATAAGGCACTTGACAGGGAGTGAGTTGACATAGGACCACATAGATCTGAGTGAATAAGTTCTAATATGTTTTTAGATTTATGTTCACTTGTCGGGAAGGAGCCTTTTGTATTTTTTCCTAAGGCACAACCTTTGCATATGCCTGAGTGTTTAGGTTTAAGATGAGGTATCCTTGAGGTGATTCTTGTTAGGCTTGGAAGAGCACTATATCTAATATGGCCTAACCTTTTGTGCCATATCTCATTATTGTTTTGAACTTCATGGCTTAAGGCAATTTTTTGTTCACCACATAATTTATATAGACTGCCTTCCCTAGATCCTATAGTGATGGCATTCTTGATATTAGTATTTTTAGTCTAGAGAAGAACTTTATCTTCATTGAATGTGATTCTATATCCTTGATCAACTAGTCTTGATATGGAGATTAAGTTTCTTTTTATTCCAGGTACATATAGTACTTCCTTTAACTGTAAGGTTACCCTTCTTATCTTGATTGAACAGGTCCCAATTCCTTTCACGAGATAAGTAGAGTTGTCACCAATTGTAACTTCTTCCGAGGAGTTTCCTTTGAAGGTTTCAAATTGATCCCTGAATCCAGTGATATGTATGGAGGCTCCACTATCAATTATCCATGTACTTTTATTTGAGTTCAGTTCACTAGACAAGGCTAGGAAGAAGAGTGGATTTTCCATTTCTTTAACTTCAGCTAGTGCTGCTTGAATTTTCTTCCTTTCTGGACAATATTTGTGAATAGGTCTGTATTTCTCACACTTGTAGCATTGTACTTTTGAAAGATACTTTTTATTGAAGGTTTTAGTACTCCTTTTCCTTTGGGAATTTTTTTTTCTTTTTGTTAGACGTGTGGAGTGCCAGAATTTCTCTTTCTTTATTGGGTCCTATTCCTCTTGAGATTAATCTTGATTCTTCTTGAGTGCAATCATTTTTTAGTTGTTCAAATTTTGGTAATGGAGGTCTTGCACTTATGCATTGAATGAATGATTCCCAGGAGATAGGTAATCCTCTTAGAGCAATTAAGGATAGTTCCAGATCATCCATATTATTTCCAATGATAAGGAGTTGATCCCTTAATTCTGATATTCTCAGAAAGTAAGAGGTGATTGTTTCCCCTTTGTTCATTTTCATATTCATAAGTTGTTGTTTCAGAGTCAATAATCTACTAGCATTATTGATATCAAATGTGTCTTGAATGGTTTTGAATATTTCAAAGGCAGTGGTTAATCTTGAAATGCTAGGAAGTATGGAGTCTTTGACAGAGTCAATAATTAACTTCCTGGCTTTGTTATTTCGCCTTTTCCAAGTAGATTTTTCTACTTCATCTTCAAGTATTTTTGGTTCTTTCTCTATGTAGTCCTCCAATTCGAGTTCTAGAAGAAGAGAAGTAATTCTAGTTTTCCATGATATAAAGTTGGATGCACCCTCAAGTCTATCTTCCATTCTCATACTGTGAGCTATTTCTTCTTGATATTATAATAAACACAAATATAAATTTTTATTATGTTTATATGAAATATCAAAAAATAAATAAAAAATGTATCTTCTCTAATAACCTTGCTCTGATACCATGTTAAGGAATAATAGATCGAAAGATTGAATTATATTGTTTAGTATTTATATATATTGCTGTAGAATGCAATTGCCCTTTTGATTGATTGATTCCACAATTTCTTTTTAGTACATATATTAATGCGTAAAGTCATGACTGTACATGGTGGTTGCCATGTAGGGTCATGACCCTACGTTAATTTAATTTCAATCAATTAATTAACCGCTGAACAGTATGCTCATAGTTATACGACTTAGTGTCGTTTAAGAATGATACACAATAGTTATCGTGTATTGTAATGTAATTACAGTCGCACAATAATTATCGTGTGGCTGCAATTACATTACAGTACACGATACTTATCATGCTTGCAATATACATTGCAGTACACGATACTATCGTGTCTGCAATATACTTCATTAGTGTTTATACTGCATTCGATCGGTTTCTGCAGTGTGCCAAAAATAACAATAATAGTATATATATATATATATATATATATATATATATATATATATATATATATATATATATATGTATGAATATACTTATATTTAATTGGCATACTTAAACACGAATGAAGCTATATTTCAACTTTCAAAAATCCTAGTTGTTTTTCTTTCCCCTTTCCCTTCTTAATTCCTTGGAGCGTTTTGTGAAAGAGGCGGTGGAAAATGCCAAGCGTTGAGCGAAAAAACCCATCCTACTCCATCAAGGTTTGAGTTTTCAATTTTATAACTTCCACCTTGCTCTGTGCCCGCCCAAACAAATCATTGTGTAGCAAGGCCCTAATTCTGCTACGTCCCCCTCAACTAGCATTATGGACACCTCTAACCCTAGCAAGAAAAAGTGCATTAGGTATCCAACAATGTTACCCCAAGTTTTGGGGACAGGGACGATAGGGGATGGGGGGACGAGTTTTCGGGACGACAATTTTTTTTGCCAAGTTTGGGGAGGGCAAAGGGGATGGTTATATAAATATAGGGAAATTTTAAAATATATATGGAAATTTGCATATGAACATTACATTCATATAAAAGCATGGATAAAGCATGCCATTTAAACATCATAGAACCTTAACATTCAACACTTCAATAGTCAAGGTCAATACTCAATATGCATTCATAATTTGGAATTCATTGTCAATATGCATTAAAATAACATACAAAATTGAAATACTCCCAAGAACATAACTCAGAATTCATTGTCAATGATTCAATAGCAACACTAACAATAACCCACCTTCCAAATTACAGCACACTAATATCATTTAAGTCTGATATAAATTATCAGTGTACACATTATAAGCATAGCGTTACAATTGCTTTGGAAGATAATCATTTTCACATTAGTGCCTGTACACGGCACATGAAATAACATTCCTATCAAATACTAACATGGAAAACCTTGGAAACTGTGTTGGAGTTGACTGTTGTTGGTTTGACAATTGACTGCATAAAGGGCTACTACAGATAGTGGATCAAGTATATGTCTCTCAATTCTCTTCTTACTCTAGACCACATTCACCAATAATCTAAATTGGGGTTACACCATTACACCCCTAAAACTACACCTCTAGTTCATTGTAAGTGGGACTGATATTAATACAAACAGGTCCGCTATACAGTTCCGATCGTGATATAGGTCTGTTACAACAAGATGGCACCTTGATGCAACCTCTAATATTCACCAATTCTTCCATAGAGGACCCAAATCAACACAAAACCAACCTAGCACTAATGTATTGCCACAAAATGACATAAAGATGCATGTTGCAGGTCTGTAATGCAGTTTTCATACTTTCCCAAAACCTTGCAAACAGTCTGCTATATGATTCTGAGCATGTAGCATGACTGTAACAACATTCTTAATTTCACGATTCTTAATATAATGTTGCCAAATACTAATCGAAGGACCCCAAATAGCAGATTTTAACTACCAAACAATAATAAACATAATAGGGAAAACTTGGAAGGAGGGGCCCACTTTAATAATAAAAAGAGAGTTTTACAAGAGAAAAATGTGTTTTTTAAAGTGCAGATGCAGCCTGTCCCGTTGGGAACGCCCATCCATCCCGGGGACTTCCAAGGCATCCGCGACCATCCCCGAGACTACCATTCGTCCCCAAAAAATTAGGGTGACATCCTCAAGTTTTCGGGACGTCCCCTGTTGATTTTCAAAATTCAGGGACAGGGTGGGGATGTCACCTGGCTGTCCCCTCGTCTCGGAAACGTCCTCTATACGGGGATAGGGGAAATCAGGCCGAGGATGCGTCCCCGGGTTATGCTGGTATCTAGGGATCAAAATTGCCTCCTGACTCGGAACTCCTGAAACCTCCACACCCCTTGTTATTGAGAATGAGTTAGGAGACCACAAATGAAAAGCCCCGATTTCCAAAAAGAAAAAAGGGAAAAATTGGGTCCATTATGCTAAAAAAGCTAAATTCACCATTCGAGAAATTGTCTTTGAGGAGGATGAGGCTGGGGAGTAACAATGAAAGCAACCCAAGGAGGTCGTATAGATTGGCTACCCACTCTGTTGAGAAAGGGAAACTGAAAAAAATTGTGGACTATGACATAGAGGAAGAGAAGGTTAGGGGAAGTGGGCGTATAAGGAAGAAAGAAAAAGTGAAGAAGGAAAAGATGGGGAAAAGGATGAGGATAGGGAGAAGCTTTGACACTGTAAACAGCTCTACCCATGTTTCTGAAAGTATGAAAATTGGACCAATTGAACTCACTAACAATATGATGCCAGAAGAAGTTGTTGCTAGCAAACCAGGGATATCGGGGATCTATAAAACCTAGTAGGACAAGACCTATTCTAAATGCAACACTATGGCTGAGGAGCTGCAAAAGACTTAAGGCTAGGGTCACTGGACTTGAAATAAAAACTGGGATCGTTTCTAGATTCAGCCTGGGGGTTATGCATAGCTTGGCCACTTCATTGTGCCTCCTACAGAAAAAGATCCTAGGAGCGGATGAAAGCGATGAAGGGAACTACAAGGAATGTTCAAGCTCCTTCAAGGAACTATTCAAGTTACTTATTGAAGATTGGTCGAATGTCCTCCGGCAAGTTGGTTGCAAATTCAAGGAAGTTCGCTAGTGATGAAGCCCATTCCTTTTATCATGTTTTTGACGGGTATGGCCATAGATGGCCTTATGTTAAGACTCTTATTAGTTCAGTTGCTATTTATGATCTTGAAACTTTCATTAGCTTAGATAGTGTTAATGCTGTTGATTGCCCTAGGAGGCCTTTTCATTTGATTTTATTTAGATTAGATGGCTCACTGGATGAGTTATAGAGGTACTAGTTTCTTTTTGACGATGCTGCTGATGGTTGGGTTTTGATTTTTTGACGTTCGTAGTTGGCTGTTAATTTGCTGCTACTATCTTTCTTGTTAACTATATGTCCTCTGGGCTATTGTGATAGGGACAACACCCTGGTATTGCTGCTTTTAATGTAAAAAACGAGTAAGATCAACAGTGTCTCCTACAGTTATTAAGTAGTAATGAACATTTTTTAGCTAATTTTTTAGCATCAACATTTCAGATTACACTACATGATCCATCATTAGGATGCAAGAGAGCCAAGGAAATGAAAATGTAGAATGCAGACCTCGCAAGGAATAAAAAAAGGGAAAGGAAGGAGGGAGAGAAGATCAAAGAGCACACACACCGAGGTTGACAAGACCAGAAGGCCAAAACAAACAAAAAATAAGAAAACTAAAACAACACCCAACAAAGAGAAAATTAAAACTGTGTGTTTGAGCAAAACAACAATAAAGACACCTAAATAATAAATATAAAAAATAATACTAAAAATATACAAATATATATATATATATATATATATATATATATATATATATATGTATGTATGTATGTATGTATATATTTATGTATATATACATATATATAAATGGATATATATACATATACACAATATATATATGTATATGTATATATATATGTATATATATATATATATCAAAGATCCGAGAATCGCCATTGAACCGCGTGAATTGCCGGTTTGGCGATTCGGTTCATGCCAAATGGTTTTTTTTGAATTGGAAATCGATTGAAACGATTTTTTCCCATGAATTGTTTGAATCGCCAAATCGACGATTCATGGCATAAAATCCCCTGAATCGGCTCGGGAAATCGGCGTGAATCGGCAGATAGCTAAAAAGTCAAGTCAAATTTAAAAAAAACACAAATATTTTCAATGTTTTTTTGCCTTTCCTATTTGTTTTTAGTTTATACAAATAAACATTTAAGTATAAGTTTGATTTATTTAATTTCTTATACTTTAAGTTATATTTGTATAAATTATAAAATATAAATACTTCATGATGTTTGAGATAGGTTCCAGCTTCATAGGAGTTAAGATGCAGATTCTAGATTTTGGGGGTTTTCGAAAAATTCCAGACTTAACCAAATTTCAGGATTCAACAAGCCTTTAGCAGGGTTACCTCCCACAATCCATCATGGCATTCTAAGGTCAAACTGAAGTTGGCAAAAGGATTCTCAAAGGGTTTTAACTCGTTTTTATCACAAATCACTTGGTTTCAACCCCATCTCTATGACAAACTTAGCTTAGCTCTCGCCCAAATCCCAGGCAAACATGACTTCCCAACAGGCCAAAATCATTCTAACCTCATTTGCCGGACCTAGGGACTTGAAAACAACCACCAACAAAGACTACCTAAGATCTAGTTATGAAGACTTTGACATTTGGCATTGATCAATGATCAAGCATCACAGATTCATACTATGAAACGATTTAGTTTTATGGATCTTACAGATACTGATAGATATATGTTTCATGGATCTTCATCTTACATACATTTATGATTTGATGTCTTATGGATCTTCATCTTACATACATTTTATGATTTGACTCATTACGATCCTATGATTTCTATTTACTTTAGCTACAATTTACATTTTACATGTAATGTATGTTATGGATTTATCATTTATGTTCCTTGTTTATGTATATTAGCTTCTCTTTGATGATGTTATAGTGTGTTTAAGTTATATTCAATAAAGGGTGCATGAAATAAGTTTTAAATTGTTAAAATCTCGAAATTTCAAGGGTTTTTTAAATTTGCCGATTCGTGGCCGATTCGATTCCGATTCATGGCCGATTCACGATTCGATTCGGCCTTGCCGATTCTGATCCGATTCCGATTATCAGATCTTTGATATATATATATATATATACCAATTTTCAATAACTCGTGGCGAGTCATGCCAGTTCAGGTAGTTGCGGGCTCTGCAATCAGTGGTGTGGGTTTTCATGACCCATCGCCATGACTTGACAGGTCATGGGGCATGACCTGCATGACTTGGCCGAGTCATGCGGGTCATGCCATGACTTGCCGGGTTCGACGGTCATGAACTACGCATATTGCAGAAAGAGGTTTCTTTATCTTAAAGCTACAATACTTTATAGTATTATACTCACTTTGATATGCAAGAGGAAGAAGCTGCAATGCTTGTTTGTGAGCCCCCAACTTCAACAGTATGTGATTAACGCAGTAAATTTGCATCAATCACTAAGCTATGGCTAGTGCAAGATGCAAGGCATAGCCCCAAAAACAATGCATTACAAGTTCAATCAACTACAATATAGTAGAGATTGTCTTAGTGTTATTTTGTTTATTAATTTCAATAATATTTTCACATGATTTTCTACTCTTGAGTAGGGATCTTGTATTTGCTGAAGACGGATGTACATGCAAGGAATATATATATATATATATATATATATATATATATATATATATATATATATATATATATATATATGGCATGTAATAGTTAGTAACAATTACATGCCATATATATATTTTTCGTTGCCTGTACTTATGTGATGGATGTATGTTTATGTATGTGCCATATATATCTATATATATATAATTTTTTTTTTTTCCTTGCCTGTACTTATGTGATGGATATATGTTTATGTATGTGATCAAATTAGCTTCTATTTGATGATGTTATAGTGTCTTTAAGTTTTATTCAATAATGGGTGCATGAAACACATTTTAAATTGTTAAAAATCTCTAAATTTCAAGGGTTTTTTCATTTTGTCGAGTTATAGCCGAGTCACGAGTTGAGTTGACCTTGTCGAGTCATAGTTGAGTCCGAGTCATGGAACTATGACACACACACACACACACACACACACACACACATATATATATATTAATTTTATTATTTATTTTATTTTTGTAGGTTTATTAATATATATTTAGTTTTTATATTTTATTCTATATATTTAGTTTTAGTATTTGCATTATGTTTGCATATATATATATATAAATATATATTTATCAATATTCATATATTTTTGTATATTTTTAGTATTATTTTTTATATTTATTATTTAGGTGTCTTTATTGTTGTTTTGCTGTGTGTTTGTTCTCACACATGTTTGCACACACAGTTTTAATTTTCTCTTTGTTGGGTGTTGTTTTAGTTTTTTTATTTTGGGTCTTATTTTTTGTTTGTTTTGGCCTTGTGGTCTCGTCAGCCTCGGTGTGCGTGCTCTTGATCTTCTCTCCCTCCTTCCTTTCCCTCTTTTTATTCCTTGCTAGGTTTGCATTCTACATTTTCATTTCCTTGACTCTCTTGCATCCTGATGATGGATCATGTAGTGTGATCCGAAACTTTGATGCTAAAAAATTGCTACACAATCAAACCCAGAAGTAAGAAATCATTGATATGGATTGTGGAAATCTGATAATGTTGATTTTTTAGCTAGTACAGAACTTGAAAAGGAAATTTTTTTTCACATCAATTCTTAAAGCCTCTTACAGGTTATTAATTTGTAATATTGTTTTTGTTTGTTTTCTAAAGTATGTGGTTAGACTTCAAGCATTTTGCTATGTTTAGGTTTAGTTATGAACCAAAATGGATTCAGATAATTTAACCCATTAAAATTTTAAATAATATAACATGTCTGATATAGTGGGATATTTTGACAAACTGTTGCTGAAATATGGACTTAATTTGGTCAGCTTTTATGGCTCTCCCCAACACACTCAAACTTCTGAAAAATAGCAGTAAAATCTTTTACCTAAAGGCTAAAACTAACTCACACTCGTGGACCCATGGACACCAATGGAACAGTTGCACAGTAGACTGAAAAAAATTGTGGATCCCGAGTGAACCCCAGGCCATTCCAATCCGGAGCTGGAACCGTAAGTGAGAAAATGCCCGTTGAAGTAAAATCAACAAAAAATTGGACAAAAATCATGATGATACACCACTATTTTGATGATTTTTTCTCCATTTTTTTACAATGATGCAGAAAAGAAAAGTAAAAGAACATTGACGGCAAGATTTTCTGGGGGGGGAAAATGCAAAACTTGATGAATTGTGATTTCTGTAACTATGAATAAAATAACTCTAAGTAAATATGAATAACTCTTCAAATAAAAATAAAGGAAACAAAATGAAGAAAATAAAATAATTCTTAAACAGTCCTAAAATAAAAAGAACTCTTACGTAAAGGAAATAACTCAAGACTAATATCTCTTGGCATTTTCCAGATGGATGTCTTCAAATTTTTATGCTAGTAGATAATCAGTTTTCTTGATTTGACAGGTGTCTGGACAAAATCTGAGCTGGAGCTTGACTCAATTGACTGAGAATTGTAACTCCACAATCTACTTTTCTGCCTGGTGTGTTCCTGTACCATCTTTTGCTTGAATTATCTCAAGCAAAATCTAGCTGAATTGAAATTGGATTAGCAGAATCTGCTATATTCGGTTTCAGAATATTGCATATCCTCCTAACACCCTTTTTGTGCTTGCTTAAGTAGATAGTGTTTGTAATTGTGTCTCCCTTTTGTGACAGCTGTCATTATTTGACTTTGATTTCCTTAGGCTCTCTTTTTGGAATTTGATAGCAACAATGAGTTGGCTCTTTCATTTGTTCCCACTTGTTCATTATACTGTGAAACTCGTACAAATTTGCCACAAAAAGGGAGACATGTCCAACGCTTAAAGTCAACTTTGTATGCATTATCAGATTCTTTATTAATAGCAAATATTGGTTTAGGCTGTTGTTGGGTATTGTGTGTCGTTGGAACTGTTGATGGTCTTTGATGTATTTTGCAAGTGAATTGAGTTTTGTGTGAATGAGTTGCCCATTTTGTGTAATAGTGATTATTTCACGCATATGGCACCTTTATTTACACAAATATGCAAAATTTGTGTAAAGTCATTGAGAGATTGTAGATATCCTTAGAGGATATGCTCTTCAGTCAGAGGATACTGTGGAGAATTCCTGTTCCAAAATTCAATTGAGTTAGAAAAGATCAAACTCTGGGCTTGGACAGGCAAGTTTTAATCAATTTTCAAATTCAAGTCTGGGGAATTGTTGTAAAATTCGGTTTGCTACTTCACACCTTGAAGTGCTAGCTTTTGATTTGTGGAAAATGATAGAATGGGGTCAACTAGATATAACCATGTGAGACTAGTCTGTGACAACTTTTATCATAACTATGGGGTTTATACTCTAGAAGTATACTAAGTGGATCTTGAAAGTTTGAAACCCCGACTTACCACTTGAGGGTATTCTGCCAGTGCTGAGAATACTAAAAGAATAATAGTTAGTATGCCAAAATGCTTTGAGGTATGCAACTCTAGAAAGGTTGACTTATTTGTAGGTTGTGCATCATTTTAATAGATAAACTATTTCCCCTCTTAAGTGGTCAAGAGGAAGAAAATTATACCTCATTCTCATGCTGACTATGCTTAAATGGACTTTATTTTGTCTGCGAGGAGGTCTGGTCCAAGGTCACAAATCATGAAGCAAAGATCACAAGGAGATAGCTAGTGTTGAGAATATATTTATGGGGGTAAACACCTATATAGAAGATTAAGAACAAGAAACACAATCTCTCTTACTTCCATGTTGGGGGTTATGAAATGTCAAACTTTGATGATAAAAAGCAAAGAGAAGATCAGAATTGTGGTCATTGTCATCAACTCTGATAACACTCATAAGTTCATAGATGCAGGATTTATTAATTCACAAACCTTAAAGATGTTCCACTGCAAATAATATTTGAAAAAATGTATTAGAAGGTTTCATTGGCCTTTGACCATGTGATGTTGTGCAGAAGGAAGAACTTGTAGTTAGATTACTATGAAGCAAGCTTGATCCATAAGTCGCGGCCTTAGCAAGGGTTGATTTGGTTACAAGGGCATATTAGATGAATTGCTGAAGTCCTTGAGTGACTTTTGCATGAATTTGGATGTCATACCTAAAATTCGAATAAGTAGTTGATTACAATTTGAGGATTGGAACTTAAAGTGATTGGAACTATTTTCAGAAAACAAAATTTCAAAAGAGCTTGTTAAAGGCAAGCTATGTTTCGTTGTGTATTTCCCATGAAGGGGCAGCGGAGGTCACAAAAAGTTTCAACACAAAAGGTAGTGTGATATTTGATTCACATGTTTGCAGGAACCTTTAGGATCTACCCTATGGACCCTTAAAGGATGGGAACAAAAAAGTATAATTGATCTAGAACTTGGCACCAAAGAACATTGCAAGAGCTAAGTGACAAAAATCACATGCTTCATTTTCCAATGCAATCCCATAAGCTGTGTCATGGTACAATAATGGCTCAAAAATTATCAAGAGAAAAGGAGTAACCTTAAAGGATGGGAACAAAAAAGTATAATTGATCTAGAACTTGGCACCAAAGAACATTGCAAGAGCTAAGTGACAACAATCACATGCTTCATTTTCCAATGCAATCCCATAAGCTGTGTCATGGTACAATAATGGCTCAAAAATTATCAAGAGAAAAGGAGTAACAACATTTGATTCATACATTTGCAGATATTTTCTACAATCTACGTTATGTAATCCACAACAGATGGGGAACAAAACATAATTGTGCCAGATCTAGATGCCAAACTATTGTATAAAATTTATGTGTCATTTTTTGTAGATGTCCCCTGGAATCAATGTAAGGACGATTTAGAAACAGTAGTAAAAGAGTCACGTGACAAGGGTTATCCTAAGAGTATGTCTAGCAATGAATCACAATGACACATGCCCCCTCTCGCCCCCAAACAAAATCCCTCATTTTTGTTGAATTTCCAGATTGCTGCAAATGTAATAGAACTGCTGTAAAAGTATGTGCTTTCCAAATGCATCGATCTCTTGTATATATACATGGTAAAGACAAGAAGAGACATGTCCCTTCATGGGACATGTCTATTCATTAATCTAATTTATGAATTTAACTATATAATCATTATAAGAATAAATAAAATATTAACTTCATATATATATATATATATATATATATGTATATTAATATAAATAATATCAATTAATCAAATATATTAATATATATATTTATGTATATATAATTAATCAATTCTCATAATAATTATATAATCAGTTTTATTTCTCTGATTGATGCTACATACATCAACACTCCCTCTTAGCTAGGGAAGATAAAATCATATATCACAGGTCTTGTGATAAGAAATCTCACATATCTAGTGAACACAGATATCACATAACATGTGATGATAAGTATCAATTAACTCGTGAGATGAGGAATCACCTAACATGTGATACCCATTTTTATATATATCACCTAACATGTGATTTAAGGAATCACCTAACACGTGCTACCTAGTTTTACATATCACCTAACATGTGATATGAGGAATCACCTGACATGTGATACCCAGTTTTACATATCACCTAACATGTGATATGAGTAATCACTCGACATGTGATACCCAATTTTACATATCACCTAACATGTGATATGAGGAATCACCTGACATGTGATACCCAATTTTACATATCACCTAACATGTGATATGAGGAATCACCTTAGATCGTGATACCTAATTTTCACACCACCTTGATATGAGGAATCACCTTAGATCGCGATACCTAATTTTCATATCACCTTGATATGAGGAATCACCTTAGATCGTGATACCTAATTTTCATATCACCTCAGATCGTGATACAAGGATATAGTAAATAAGAACATTACATTCCATTTACATATAACCCTATTATGGTATGTGCACAGACATATAACTGTCTACCATAATGAATCTTTATTACAAGATCATCACCTTGTAACATCAAATACAAGTGTTCATTGTCGAAAAGTCGTCACCTTTCTCCAGTGTTCACAGGAGGGCCCATAAGTCCTAGAGTCACACACATGAAATCCATCTTGACTCATCTCAGAGGGTGGATCCATCATGACTCATCCCATAGCGTGAAACAAGGGCTTTCACCTTAGACTTATCTCTCAAGGAGAAGAATGCAATAACATACAAGATAATAGATCACAGATATTGAAACTCCTTTTCATCTAAGGCTTCATTCTCTAACATGCCAAGTTTATCTCGAAGGTACACAACCTTACTTCTAGCAAGAAACTTGGTGAGAATATTAGCCGTATGTTCTATAGGGATAATGTACCTTGAATAGCATACTTATGCACTATATCTCTTATATAGTTTGCATCACTCTAGGTAAACCCCAAGTTATGTAGGAGATAGCATAAACCCTTGAAGTTCACCTCCTCATCCAAGGTTGTTTTAGATGAACTATCATACTCCCTCTGAATCTACTATCAACCTTCTGCGAGCAAGTCGTGTCTTTGTTCTTTAGTCTGCATTAAGATCTTTTCTTGAATTCCCAACCATCTATCTAGAAATATCATGACCTAGATATCTACATAATATCCTTTTAGTTCACATACATGGAATTTCATCATTTGAATCACAATTTTTTTTTCTTTTTTTTCTTTTATAGTTTCCTGGTCACTAGGGAAACCATCTTGATATGGTTTACTCCCTCTGAATCAATATGACCAAGATCCTTGGAAATCAAATAAGACATATCCTCTAGATGTTGTGCTGACTCCCTCTGAATCTTGAAGTACTAACATCAACATTTAACCTTCTCGTCCAAGGTTTCCTCTGATGGTTCATCAGATTTCTTCTGAATGTGATATCAACCTTTTGACCTTCTCATTCAAGGTTGCTTCTAATATTTGTTAGACTCCCTCTGAATCTGATAGCAATCCTCATTTTCCTGCAAGAGAATCCTCGGAAGAGATCAAGGCAAATAGCTCTCATAGTACATATTGAAATAAGGGAATAAGAGAGAGACTGACATAATACTCAAGGATAATTTTACATAAAGATATAAGATCATTCCAATGTAATATAGATAAACATCTAATTTAAATATATAATTGAATATATATGCACATATATATATTCGATCTTCTAAGTATATATCTTTAATCTATGATTTCGCATATTATTATTTTATATACATATATAATCACCATATATGTACATTTATATCTATCCATATAAATAAATTAATAATAATTATAAACATTGTATAGTGAAGAACATATATTATTAAAATAACATATTATACTTTCTTTTACCTTGTCACATCACATCCCGTGATTGTCTCATTTTCTTTTATATTTTTGCATACCACTTGTTAAATCTCTCACATTATTCTTTTGGGGTCCAATGACTCACCACCTCAAAGCTTATTCCACGTATCCTGCAATCAATCACTTCATATTTATTCTTTTCATCGCCATGATATGCTTCTTCTAATGTGAGCTCTTATGGATAATGTTTTCCTTCCAAATATTTCATCCCACGACGACATTGAAACGACCATATCGACATCGTATCAAATTCAATACAACCGCTGCATAGACACAACATTGTACGTCCATGGTTCATCTGACAGGTAAGCTCGGTACCGACCTAGAGAGCCGACCAAAGATATTTATTTTTTTATTTTTTATTTATTTATTATTATTATTATTATGTTTGGTTCCATCCAATTTTAGTGTTGTTCTCTGTACCTCATCTTTTAGAATACGGTTTTGGGTATGGAGAAGCCGAGCTCTCCTTATAATCTCTTCCATGGTCATTGACGATGGCTTATATAAGGTATAGTCTCTGGACTTCAAAATTATTTATTATTTCACATGAACAAGGAGAGAGACAAGACAGGTGTGCAAGTCTGTCCTGCACAAGTTGGAATAAAGATCAATACATTGTCTCCATCCAAATCTCCAAGTCAAATACGTTATGGACTGTTTCGTATCCCAAACTCTGCTAGCAAGAATCATTGGAAAATATCTATAACACGAGCATTAGTATTTTCCATTTATACATTAATTACGTTGCCAATAAATTGCAAATATATTTCTCATTGTATTTTGTAATGATCCCTACTAGATGATATTAAATTCACTTTTTGATGTAGGATCATATGTTATGCTCCACCATCTAAATCTTGATGACCATTGTGATCTATGATATGTGTATGATGATTATTTTTTGTATTTCTCCATGGATGGCGTCCCTGTATATATGAGCCCGATGCTATGCCATAACACTCACTACAAATTTGCCTTTGATTGAAAAGGATGTGTTACCTGATAATCAACTTTTTAATTTTATTTACTTATAAATCTGATATAAACTTAACACCTTCTTGGTTGGAACCGAACAGTGGAAGAAAAGGAATCGTTTTAGGATAACGTGAACTAAACAACATTCACATGTAACTGTTTAGAATCGCTTATTTACTCTGGTTGGCGTCAATTACTAACTAAAATGGTTGTACCCTGACACCACATTTCTTTGAGGAGACAACATGTCAAACAGTTCCAATGCCTTGTGTATTATTTCGAGTTCACATGCTTTCTGTATGGTTCTAAATTTTTGTTACATATCAGGGCACCTGCAACTGCACCATCTGACTAAAATTCATATTCGATTATGTCACAATGGATACTGATAGCTCGCTCCAAAGCTCTCATTTTGGCACAGGCTAGTAGGATGCTGGCAAAAGTTTCCAATGCATCTTCATTGAACCCGTTTTGTGAGTCTTCTGAAATCATTTCATTAATGAAACAACATTTCTGAGACATTTTGTCGAACAGTTCACCTGCTGAACTGTGCTTTATGTAAGCTTCCAAATTGTGCATACATGTCTGCACAGGCACCGGCAACAACGTGGGATAAAAATCCCTTGCATAGGCAAGGAGGGTGCAAACAAATGTGCGGAATCCGGCTTTGCACCTTCCAATTGCATATCGATGATGATTAGTGTTTGTGTTCGAAAGCACTCTGTTGAGCCAGTATTAACATCATTATATTGTTATTGGTGATCTGACCAATTTGACTGGAGAAACATCGATTCTGATCCAACTAGACATTGCGGTGACATTGGATCGCATCTGGCATCATAGTCCAATTAAACGACACTAGCCGAGCGCAGTCAATTCTCTGCATACATCTGGACATAGGCTACGTTGATAGTCCAGTGGTCAATCAAATCGGCAATGTAGAAAAGGCATGTCTTTGATTTTCTCTATTCTCCATTTGCAGCCTAACCTTGCTCTGATACCATGTTGAATTTCTAGATCGCTGCAAATGTAATAAAACTGTTGTAAAAGTATGTGCTTTCCAAATGCCTCGATCTCTTGTATATATACATGGTAAAGACAAGAAGAGACATGTCCCTTCATGGGACATGTCTATTCATTAATCTAATTTATGAATTTAACTATATAATCATTATAAGAATAAATAAAATATTAACTTCATATATATATATATATATATATATATATATATATATATATATATATATATATATATATATATATATATGTATGTATATATATATATATATATATATATGTATATATATATATGTATATTAATATAAATAATATCAATTATTAAATATATTAATATATATATATATATATATCTATGTATATATAATTAATCAATTCTCATAATAATTATATAATCAGTTTTATTTATCTGACCGATGCTACATACATCAACAATTTTCGGGATGGGGATGTCTTGCCCCACCACTGGTGCTGGGACTTGAGGGACGACGGGGATGTTGAGATGTCTTCAGGGCACACAAACGTCCCTTAGGCATCTTGGGGATGCTCAAGGGTCTCCCATCGTGTGCGTCCCCAAAAAGTGCTTTTCCTTTTAATTTTTTTAATTTTTGTTTTGTTATCTTGTCATGGGATTTCCTTGGTCATGATCTTCATTCTCTCTTTTCACTTTTTCTCTAAAAAAATCCCTTCTTCCATCGGGTTTTTTCTTTTAAATTCAATTTTCATTGATCATTTTTTATTTTTTTAGGCTGAAACTTGTGCACAAAGAGAATCCAACAGCACAATGAGATGTAGAGCCAAAGGAGCCAACATAGATTGATGGAGATGCTACAACTTCAAATGTAGAGCTGGTTGGTGTTAGTTTGATGAAGCTTGACCATGGGGAGTCTAGTAGTTCCAATGATGAGTTTGGGGATGATTAAAGGCCTTCCTTCACTGCATTTCAACATTTTGCACTTATTTTTGATATCATGTTACTCATTGTAATCATCCTTATGATATTTTCGATATAATAGAAATCTCCAATTTGACACTTTCATTTGTCAAATTCTATTTTGTTTTCAAGTTTTAAAATTTTAGTGTTTAGTATTTGCAATTGTGCTATTTTACTAATTTGAAATATAATTCTTATATATCTTTTTATAACTACTTTTTCAAGTACTATATGTATATCAACGCTCCCCCCTCACGTCACCATCTCCCCGCCATCCTTGAACTTAGAACCTTGGTCGTCCCCCGTCCACGAAATCTGCCCCCCATCCCCCTATCGTCTGTCCCAAGGCTTCGTGGAGCACTGATCTCTAGTATTGTTACTAAGGAAGAAGTTTGACTTTTATATGCACATTGTTTGGATGGAATTGAACAAGAGAACAATGTAAAACTGATTTGTTCTCTAATAGTGTATGTAGTAATGTTGCCAAGGAAGACTTTTCTGTTTTCCCTACGTACATTGACTAGATGGAATTGAACAAGAGAACAGTGGTCATGTTAGGTAGGGTAGTTGTATTTGCAAAGATTGATTTCATGCTTTATGATAATGGCCAATTAATACAGCCTTTAGAACTTTTGTTGGCCGTGATAAGATTTGTGATGTCTTTTTTGTCACTAACGCCCCCATTATATTTTGACTTAAGATGAGCTGAATCATCAAGGTCTTTTCAGGAATCATGTAATGGCTTTTTTTATGATATTGTCTGGCAAACTATGGAGAACCATTTGTAGCACTTGAAACAACTACTATAGAACTATTGTGGTCAAGCTCCTTACAAAAGGATTACAATGTGTCTTTGTAGAGACCATACTTGCATACTTGGGACTTCCAACATAAAAGTTTTCTCACAAAAGTGTTAGTGAACAAGCTTCAATGTTGACATTGAGTACCAATTCTTATCCCCAAGACCCAAATATGCACAAATAATTAATCAAGTATGTAGATACTTGAGAAGTTATTTTATAGAGCAACAAATTCAATAAATGATCACATTTGGGATAATTGATACATCATAACATATCATATGCCTATTGAAATGTCACCTTATGAACCCTTGTATGATGTAGTAGCATTCAGGGTGCAAGGGCAATCTTGCATCAACCAAAAAAAAAGATTTTTCCAATGTTTTTCTTGTTTTCTTTGCTAGAGTTGGTGATCAATTTATGAAGATTTTCAGTTGTTTCATGGCCAAGTTTTGACTTCACCTTGAAGAAGGGCCAAATGGGTTTACATTCGAAATTTTGGTGAAGTTTCAATCCAAAATTGGGCAAGTTAGTCAATTACATACCTGTTTCCTGCTATAGAATGTTGTGTAGCTTTTGCCTGCTATTGGATATATCTTGTTTACCCTCAATTTTGCTCAATTCTTCTTGACTTATTGATTTTTCTGTCAGAATATAGAAAAAATATAAAGATGATTGTAATGGCCTAGGGAGTGGATCAAAGGCATTGATAAGTGCTTGACACATGTCCTAACATGCCAAAATGTGGGATTGTTGAGTGGAAACCTTGTTGCTTGCAATTCAAGTGGATTTCTGTTAATTTCTGAAGGAGTCTTTTGGAGAGTTGGACTAGGAAAAGATATTGAAAGGCTGTGAGGGCTAATTGGTTTGAATATTTGATTATTGTAAGGGTTGAGAACCAAGGCATATGTAAGGGCATGTTAGAATATTGGTAAGTGGATCAAGTGTGCCAATAATTTTCTCTAGTTCAACCATCCAACAAACTCCTTAAAAAATGAACAAAAGTTCACTTAAATAGCAAGCCTAAAGGATTTGACATGATCACCCCATGTTTTGGCATGTTAGGACACGTGTTGGGCACTTATTGGCACCCTTGATCCATTTCCAAGGTTGTTATAACTGTCTTTTTGTTGTCTTCTGGTGTATTTTGACATTTTGGAAAAAAGAAAAGGAAGCTGGGGACAATTGTAAAAATTCAAGGGTAAACAAGATATATCTTCCAATCAAGATAGTATCAATTCCTTTTTGCAATGCATGAGTGCTACCCATGTCCCACCTCAAATTGTGTTTACTCAAGATGATGTACCTCTTAAAGAAGTTCACAATTGATATGATGCTCTTATGGTAGCTGTCCTTATCAACAACAATCTCATTCATACGACCTTAATTGATAATGGGTACGGGCTTAATGTTTGTAGTATGGATATGCTCAAAGAAATCAAAGCTGATCTTTCAACTATTAAACCTGATAACATTCCTATATGTGGATTTGATAATGTTTCTAAGAAAATACTAGGCATCATCACTTTATGTATCAAAGTAGATCCGGTTATTATAGATACTCTTATTCATGTGATGCTTGGACCTCTTAATTGTAACCTTATTTTGGGTAGACCTTGGTTACATAATATGTATGCTATTCCTTCAACTCTTCATCGAAAAGTCAAATTCCTCTATAACAATGTGATGCACACTCTTTATGCAGATGATAGACTGAATAGTTGTTTGAATGTTGTTTTCAAGAAATACTCGTGTCTATCGAAGAAAAACAAGACCTAGATTCTAAAACTGATTCCCAATCTAAGGATGATCCTCCTTCCTCTAGTTCTCTTTCGGATGACGATTGGGGATCCTTAGATTTCACACCAACTTTTATTGGAGAATACAAAGTTCCAGACCTTCAATTTATGCAATCTAAATTTGACAAAGAATTCAAAACAACTCTTTCTAGTGAACTTAGTAACAATTTTGTCGTTGCTTCCACTCGTAACAAATTTCGAGAAACTATCAAGCTCGATTGTGATGACATAGTGATAAATGAGACTCTATTAACTCTTTCTGATATGGCTTCTCATTATGGTCCTGGTTATCATTTATTAGTGAATCATGGATTCAATGAGAATTGATGTGGTAAGCATGAACACAGAATGCAAATGCCCTTAGGAAACGAGGGGCATGCACATTCTTATGGATTAGGATTTAATCCTTATAAGCAGCCACAAACAATTACTATTAACACAATCGTGAATAACACTTCAAAACATGATTCAAGATTGTGCAACAAAGTATTGTGAATACGAAGAAACCTATGGAAGCATTTAGTTTTGAGTCTCCTTTGTCCACATCCTCTTCTTCATTATCTAACATTTCTCCTTCATTCACTTTTAATAAATAAATGATATTGCCTAAACTTTTTCGTGCTAAGGTGATTACTAGATCTAAACGTAGAAAGAAACGTAGCCAACATCTAATGACTCTTCCTTTTTTCATGTATCACTACTATCATGATCATTCTACTAAATACTTTCAAGATTTACATTACAAAATAAAAAACTCATTGATAATGCTATTATTTGTATATCATCTTGCAATGAATTATTTTTCATTACTAATTTTTCTAAATAACATCTAAGTCCCTATTATGTTGCTTCACACTATGTAACATTGATAGCCTATTCCTTGGGGGCTCATTGTCATGTATGGTGTAACATACTTTATGAGTAGCATAATAGGTCACCCTTATCCTTGTCTCCACACTTGGGGGCAAGGGTATTCTATCAATCTATCTCATTTGCTCAAGGATCCATTTTTCCTTTGGTAAGCGGTATCTATCTATCACGTGACATCCAATCACACATTGAAATGTTGGTCTACATTAAGGATATGCATCCTCGATCATAACCTTTTTCATCGTTCCCTATTGGGTTTTCATGTAGGATAAATCCCTTACCTTGGAGACTTAACAATGTGTCATCCTTCACAAGGATCCTTTTTATATTTCTTGCATGTTTATCTCTTTGTATTCGTTCCTTCCATGACCTCATAGGAGTTGTGACCTCTTTGGTTTTGACTGGGTGTTGCCTGTGGATACTATCTTGGTATTAAAAGTGCTTCATCCTTGTTTTTGGCTTCCTTAAGATGACAAAATAACACTTATTTTTCCATCTTAAGGGTGGGGGGGCATACATAGCCTCCTCATTGCATATATTTTGATCACTTTAAGCATGACATAGAGAGTACACTAGCATAACATAATTTGCTAGGGCCAGTTACTCTCCATTTTTACATATTTAGGATTGGTTGACTAACATAACATAATTTTCTAGACCATTTGACCTATCTTGGCATACACAAACCAATCTCTATGGATATAATGGACCTTGATCCATCCAGTGCACAAACATAACCAATCCCCATGGTGATAGATTGATTGATCCATGGAGTGCGTAGACAAATCAATCCTCATGGATACAACAGACCTTGATCCATTCATGAGGTGCACACATGCATACACAAGTAAAGCCACTAGTAGGCACACGGTTTTTAAAAGGATTGACTAGCACGACACACAAACTTGCTAGAACTTTCAATTCTATCTTTTGTGTGGTTCACAGTAAGACACACAATCTTATTGGGCAAGGTAATCTCTCTCTCTCTCTCTAGATTAGATCATGGAGTTATTATTGTCATTGGTGATGATCTAGTTCTTCTTGTGTGGTCATTTGTGCTCTTGCAATAGATTTCCAAACATGATATTAGTGGCATAAATATTTTTTGAGAAAAGTCTCTTTCACTAGTTGATTTGGAGCTTTGTTTGAGTACTAACCCCTTTGATTTTGATGTCTTTTCTTTCATGCATGGATGTGGAGTTAGGATCCTTAGTTTGGGGGCTTAGGTCCTTGGACTTTGTGATGTCCTATCTCTTTGCAATTCGCCGCAATGATCTTTCTCTCTCTTTCCTCTCTCTTACTTTACCGTAAGTATGAGCTTGCCTCATACTTCCGCTAAAGTGGGGGCTGAATGTATTGTCCTAAAAAGTAATGACTTAATTTTATGCACTTTCGGGGACCATTTTAGCCCTCCTTAGTGTTTTTCTTACATTAGGATCTCATATTGCATTTAATTGTATACATAATTTAAATCAAGGTCCTCTTTCTTCCTTCAATCTTTCTCAAAACTCTAAGTTGGCTTTAATTTCTATGCACCATTTCCCATTTATTCACCCATTTAATACTAAAATTGCATTTTCTCGCTTATTTGTCTATTTCTCTCCAAACCGATTTCACACCCAAGATCTCTGAGATGTTCCCGTTAAGTGGACCTTCTCGGCTATAGGTCCCATAAGTTGACATATACATTGTATAGGTCGAGGTTGACCTATACCCGAGGTCTTTAACTTGCGGGATTTCGGGGCCCATTTCGGGGTTTTTCACCTCCCTCCCCCCCAGTGCAGTCAACCCTCTTGATTTTGAAGCCTGAAATGTCTATAAAAGGATGCCTTCTCTCTTCATTTGAAAATTCACTAGATCCATCAATTGTGCAAGCTATTTACAACTTTTTCAAGCAAGCTATCAAGTCCAAGGTGCATTCAAGGAGTTCAAGCAAGGCAAGCAATGATTCATTGAAGGCATTCATCCATTCAATCAAGCATGCATTTCCTTCCATAGATCTAGCTTCTTTCTTCATTGGAGACAAAGGAGTTGGCCATCAAAGGAGGAGATCCACATACATACATTGAAGTCTTCTTCTTCTTCTTCTTCTTCTTCTTCTTCTTCTTCTTCAATCCTACATTAAGACGAATTACAAGCATCTACTACATGAGGTTTTGTCTTACACGATTTCCTTTTGGTTCCTTTGTTGAGTCAAGGCTATTGCATCAACATACTTGATCACATACTAAACACAATTGCATCTACATGGTATGATACATTCCATTGTTAGATTTTATCTTTACTACATGCTAGCATTTCCTTTATTTCAATTCAAGGTTAATTCCTAAACGTGGGCTTGACCAAGGCAAGCCCCCTCCCCCCAACAGTTTCCCCTTCTCTCTTGTGTACAGGTGCAGGTTCATAAGACATATACAAATGCAAATCCCATGAACCATTTGGAATAACTTCTCAGATCCACTTTCTTTTTTAGATTCTAACACTCTCAGGTATAGGTTGAAGTTGACATATACCCTATAGTCCAGAAGTACATTTTTAGTTGCAGGTTTGGAAAGCCCAACAAAAGATCTACCAGACCCAAAAACCGTTTCTATTTCTGGCATAGTTAGGTATAGGTTGAAGTCGATCTATACCCAAGTCAACCTATACTAGGGAAGTTGACCTATTCCTGAGACCTCCAAATTTTCACAGTTTGCAGCTCCAACCTCCTGGGTTCCAGATCTAGCTCAGTTTGACAATCGGTTTTCAAATTTGAACTTTCATCCTCTATTAGTCCTCAAGGTGAGTATATTTACCTCTTTTTCACGTACTTTCATAGATTAGATTCTCCTTTGCATCTCATTTTACAACTCCTCTTAGGGAAAGGAAGACCAAATCCAAGACCCTACATTCTAAAGATCACAAATTGGCGCCTTACCTTGTGCTAATCGGGTTTCATTTGTTCCAAGGTCTTGGATCTTCCTACATGTACCTATAATTTGGCGAGTGATCTATCCTGGCATTGCTCACCATTTTGTATGTTACAAAAGGTAGACATTCTGAATGAGCTTAAGATTCATAACCAAAGTGATGACATGTAAAATAACTTAAAAATGAATTAATTTGGTATATATTGGTCCCTTAGACTGTTGGGTCTCGTGGATTTCATTAAAATGCCTTGTTTGGTCTTTTTGCGTGGGATCAAATGTACAAGTATTTGTGCCTTAGTACTATATCTGGCTCATTTGTTGTTTAGAAGCAACAAGTACTTCCCAGTTTGTTGAAAACTCAAATGGTTTGTTGGTATCCTTCTTTAGTGCAATTATTCACAGATTGACCTCTTTGTGGTAGAATTTTGATGATTATTACGCAAGACTTTTGAGGTGTGAAAGTCTCCTATTTTATGTCTTCTATCTCCCATTTTCTTTTTCCCTTGCTATGATCTCTCTCGTCAGGTCTATCCTTTTACCTAAGTATGTGCAAAATTAGTACATCAATGTCTAGCTCAAATACTTTTCTATCTCAATCCAATACACCGATTCGTTTGGATTCGTACTCCAATAGTAAGTAGGAGCTTCCACCTTTGAATTTATCTCTCGTTTTTCAATTCTACTTTTGAGCTACCTTGCTTTCTTCATTGGGGTGTCTTTCAAATTGTTGGGCATATTTCAATTTGCATTGGCCATTTGTGTTATAATTTCTCCTTTTATTGTATTTTATCTTTGTGCATGGGTGCTTTGTGCATGGGTGTATCGGTCTTGATATCTATATAATGTAATATTGGCCTGTAAGATTTTTAAACTTGATACACACAAATCAGAGTTGGACAATAGAGTTTTTGTCTTAGACTGTAGTTGCAAATCAATCAAGATGTAAATAGTTTATTAACAAAAGTTCATAGAGACCAAAAACTCAACAAAGGGAGGTATTCTTCTATACACAACAGTCTCCCAACCATCTCAAACTTGACTTCTTACCCCCAAAAAGAAACTCACTTTCACCATCTCTATTGTTATTAATGGAACAAACTTTTTAATGTAAGTCATTTCCTTTTTTGAGAGTTTTCAGTGGAGGTATATGGTGAGAAATTATTGTCATGTAAGAAAAGTTGCCATTATTAGCTCAGAAGCTACACCATTTGTAGTTTGTTTGTTAGGTAGGGAGCTGGCTTGTAGGATTTGTTTATTATTTGTACTTTGTAAATGTCTTTTCAGTAAGCATCAATGCTAATTCCAAAGTATATTCTAGTTTCCTTTATGGAAATTAGATTGGATGGTCATGCATGCTTGATGATGGGCGTAATCCTTATTTAATTTATTGTTGCAAAAGTCCACATAATGGTGATTATTTGTAATAGAATTCACACTAAATTACCTACATTGGCATCTTCATCTATCCCTGCTTCTTTTGGTTCCCGTGCTCCAAGTTTGAAGTGCCCTATCCTGTGCATCGTACGGATGGGGAGATCGTTGGTTCTGTTGTAGGTGGAGGGCTTTCTTCGGTGGTTGGTTTATCATATGCTCCTTCTGCCCCTGCATCTAATGCTGCCATTGTCCTTTCAATTGTCCCTTCATTTTCCACTAGGGTTTCACCCGATGGTGAGGTGATTGTTTGGCCTGGTTAGGTGTTGGTGGCCATTTTGGTGCGCACTCAAGTGATCATCAAGGGTTGAAGCGTCGACAAGATGAAAGAGGATTTATTCTAGTTTCAAGTGCTATTTCTATGAAGTTGAATGTGGAGATGGAGGATGAAATAGATCATAATGTATATGTTTTCTCCACTCATGTTGTTATTTGGCAATTTAGGGGTTTTTGGCCCAACCTTCCTCAACTATACACTTGGATCTCACAACTATGTGAGCGTCTCCTTTTGGGTACAATTCATATTTACCTTATGGCGAGGGGTTTTTTTATTGGCATGTTTGAGAATGCTCAAGACATAAATATAATCTTGTGCGATCATTTTTTGAGCTGGGAGGATAAATTTTTGTTAATGGTTAAACCTTGGCATTCTTATTTATATCCTTCCTCTAAATCATTTAATAAGATTTCGATTTGGGTGCAGCTTCCTTATCTCCCCCTTCATCTTTGGGTTGACTCTCTTTTAGAGGAAGTGGGAGATGCACTTGGGGATTTTCTGATAGTTGATGCCAAATAGTCAAATATTTTTTATTCCACCTATGCCCATATTCTAGTGGAAATGGAAGCCTCCAAAGGGATGCCTGCAGAGAATGTTATTAATTCTTCTAAGGGCAGTTGGATTCAATTGTTGGACTATGAAGGGATTTCTTTTAGGTGTAGAAGATGTTTTAAAAATGGCCATGCAATTGCTCAATGTTGTGTTAAGAAAAAGTAATCATCGGCTTCACAGTGGAATGAGCCTTCTGATTAGCATTACATTGTTGTGAAGAAATCTGAAACTTAGAGGAGTTTCTCCCAGGTGGTTGCACATGATTCTCCGAATGTTGTGGCTTCTGCTTAGGCTGATCTAGTTATGGATGCTAGGAGCGTTGAGGAAAGTGAGCTGATTCTTGTTGTCTCCCTGACTGTGGGTGGGAATGTGGTTCGGGCTTCTACTCCCAATGATAGTGTTTTGGCTATCAACTCTGGTGATAATGCTTTTCCTACAGGGAGGACTTTTGATCTTTCTCTAGAGGTGGGGGTTGTCCCCTTTGTTGGCACTCTTTCCCAGGTTGTTGGTGGTCTATCGTTTAGTTTGATGGCTTGGCAAGTTGAGGCAATAAAAGTGGAAGAGGGATGGATTACTGCCAAGGGTAATAAAACTAAAATGTCCATGTCATCTTTAGACATGACCCTTCGTTCCCACAAGTGTAGTGCTAAAGGTTAATCTTGATGGCTCTTGGCTGGGGGTGATTGGGTTGGGGTTTTCTTTGGCCCTCTCGTTGGTTTTTGGATGCTTGATGGTTTTTTTCTTGTAGCTTTTATTTTGGTTTGTGGGAGCCTATTGTCTTATCCCATGTTGTTTGTTCCATTTTTTAGGCGGGCTTTATTGATATATCTTATGTATTCTTGTTGTAAAGTGTTTCAAGTCCCTTCAAAATCTATTTTTACCTTAATAAAAACTAAAATGTGATTTTTCATGTACTCCATTCATATTTTAACATAAATAAATTATGTGTTTTTATATTAAAAAATAACAAAACAAGGGTGTCGGTCCTTACAAAGATAGAACAAAAGGACCATTTACAACAAGGTCAATAACAACCCATTAGCAACACACTAATAGAATAACTAGTAACTCACAACATGAGGAAGAAGATGAGGAATTGAAAAATGATCTTTCCTATGTTTGCAGACAACCATCTAGACAATACTATCACTAAAATCCCCACCTCAAGGGAGAGAAAGTGGAGAAATCCTCTTTATGAGATTGTTAGCACAAGGGGCAAAGTGTTGACAAGGCTGTACATTTCCAACCAAAGGTTGGAGAAGAGTAGGAGCAGTTGATGAAGAAGGGTCCATGAGGCTAGAGGGGGCTGCACTAACAACAAGAGGCGGAGTTGGATCCACAAGACCCAAGGAGGTCAAACTAGCAAAAATAGCATCATCTTAGGAGGAGTCATCATCACCCTGTGAAGAGTTGCCAAAGGAAGAATCAGAAACCAAGATTGTCAGGTGATCACCATTAGTATCCTTCCAACAAAAGTGGCCAAGTGGCCAGTAGAGAAGTTTTGACAACATCAAAAGAGGAGACTCTCATAATCCAATAATTAAGTCCATAGCCTATCCGCAACCATGATAACCATATCCACAAGAAGATATAAAATGTCAATATCAACCAAAATGTGAGCAAAGGTAGAGAGACCCATGGAAGCGGTAGTATCATCCACCTTTAAGAAACAATTGATAGAGTTGTTGATGGCCTCAAATAAAAAATTCTCCCAAAAATGAATGGGAAGATTGGGAAGGTGAACCCATAATGGATGCACACTAAGTGGTTCAATGAGAGGGTTGAAGGATATCGTTTAGGGTTTGGCTGAAAGAGATAGAACAACCCAAGCCCACAACTTGCTCAACCCCATATCTCAGTTATTAGAGAAAACACAAGTAGTTGGCTTGAGCCGTGGGTTTGCTCCGCAATATTGGTCTTGGGCTCGGGTTTACCCAATGTACGTGGTTTGTGGGTACTTGCGTACATCCCCAAAGGATTAGTCTCTCCCTAGCTCACCCCTTCACTGCCCATCTTGGTAGAAAAGAGTAAGAGAAATGTAAGGTGGGTTAGATGTCGAGCAAGTCACGTGGATACCTTTGGAGCAAAAAAAAAAAAACCTGTAGCACAAGGGAAAAACTCAATGTTACTAAAAGCTAAGGTCTTCCAAGAATCTATTACTCACTGATGAAGATCAGGTATAGAAGTCCAAAGACCAACAAACCTACACACCAACCTACAATGTTAATACAAGTCTACATTATCCAACATATCAAAGGCTATAAATCACAAGGGAGGTCTAGGCACAAGCAAGAGGTCAAGATTTCCCTTTGGGAGGAAGAACAACAACATATTTGGCCACATGAGCAAATCTTCATCCATTAATAGTAGAAAGAGGCTTAGAGGGGGGACCCCCACCTTCACGACATTATTAGACCCAATAATAGGTTCCTAGAAGAGGGACCTGTGAGTATAGGTGCAAAATCACTAGAACCAACAAACACCGCCTAAACAAAAACCCCCACACAAAAAGTAGTACTAGTGTCAAATCTAGGGTAGACACACCTTCAAAACCCACAGGTGTAGAATCACTAGAACCATCCACCCTAATAGTAGGATGAGGTGGAATTGAGAACCCAACCACTGTTGAAGTAGAACACAATAGAGCACATAACAATACGTCACTGGTATAAAAAATACCTATAAACCTAGACCCATGAGATACATATCTGGGTAGCACAATAGCAACAAACAAATTTAAAATATGGGAGGTGGAAATAGTAGTAGCCGTTGGAGCCATTGAGGTGACAACAACAGTGGCAAAAACTAAGATATTTTTGATAGGTAATGTTATTATTTAAATGAATTATTCGTTTCCATGGAATGTTTGGGTGGTTTTGTCTATTTTAGAGGGTTTTAGTTCTCAACAAGGTATTTATAGAAAATAATTACTTTTATTATGGTTGGTAAAGGTGATTTAATGGTAAGTTGCTTAATAATTACTTTTATTATGGTTGGTAAAGGTGATTTAATAGCAAGTTTCTTTGCTAGTTGTGAGTTGTAAATTTATGTTTATTACTAGATACTTGATTGATTAGAATTTATTATAAAATGTTTAATAATTGTTATCATTTAAGGTGAACTCTCAAATTTTTTCATTTAAAGCCTTCATATATATAGTCTTTACTGGTCTAATTTATAAGGGCAAGTGTCCATGTAGTTGACCCTAATAATGTTGTAAAAGTAACTCATTAATGGACTTCATTTCAATTGTATGTTTTCCAAATTATTTGTTTTTATTGAGCCTCCATGTGGTTCAATCTACTAGTTGTATACTTATTGTCAAAGTTTGTTGATCTAGAACTCTTGAGCTAAAAAGTGGTAATTAATTATGTTCTTTTGTAGTTTATCTACTATTTTGTCTGTGCATTGTGTGCAATACGATCATATATATATATATATATATATATATATATATATATATATATATATATATATATATATATATGTATATGTATATATATATGCACACATACACACACATATATAGATACACACATCATTTTTTTTAATATTGACTTGTCAAATTACAATTACTTCTTGATAATTGATATCCCTTCCTTTGTGATATAAACCATGTTTCTCTATCATTGAAGTTCGCATGTACTTATTTAGATATTTTAGTTGGCTTTCTTAGACTTTTGTATTCTTGTAAAGTGAATCAATCACTTCTACTTTTTAAATAAAAAATTATTTACTAAAATGAAAAATAAGTTACAATTTATGTTGGCTTAATAGGACAACAAATTGTTAAATAAAAATATTTGAAAACAACCATGATCATTTGAATAAATATTATTTATTAAATTCAACAACCTAACAAGGGGGTTGACCCTTACATAACCACAACTCGAAGGTGTGACAGAGAAGAACAACTTTTACAAGTAGAGGTTGTTAACAACTTACTAACACCACACTAATAATAAAGGTGTTGGCAAAAATAAAATACAAAATATAACCAATACACTAGCATAAAGGCTAGTGGCCCTCCTCAAGAGTGGGAGGGCAACTCACTCACCCCTTTTGGAGAAGAATGTGAGTTTGAAGAATATTTTTTCTTGCACAGCCAAACAACTGTCTAAGCGATGCTATCCTTAAGATCCCCACAAGGGGTGGGGAAACTAATGAAACTCCATTTGGGCAATTGTCAGCACAAGGGCTAGAGTGTTGAGAAAGATATGCATTATTAGTTGAAGATTGGAGCAGAGAAAGAGCAGCAAGTGGAGAAGGGTCCACACAGCCAAAGGGGGCCGCACTAGTAGTAGTAGGAGTGGTATTCACACAGTTTACAACAGGAGAATCACCTAGAATTGTAGAAAGAGCATCACTTAGATTTGCAACAGGAGCTTCATCCTTATCGTTAGCTTGCGACTCATTGTCAAAGGAAGAATCAGAAGGTGGGACGATCATGTTCTTCACCAACATCATTCACCAAGTGGTCACACCTTTATGCCATAAGAGAGAACAATCAGTTTCCAAGTGACCAATAGAGAAACACCAATGACATCAAAATGGATACCTCATAATCCACTGCTTGAGTCCATGGCCTATCCCCCACCATGAGAACCACCTCACTATGGAGAGGAGTGGAGTTGTCAATGCCCACCAAAATACGTACACATTTAGAGAGACCCATAGTAACTATAGTCTCATCTACCTTTATGAAATGACCGATAGAGTTTTCAATGGCCTCAAAATAAGAGCTCTCCCAAAAGTGAAGGGGAAGATTGAGGAGTCAAACCCACACTAGATGCATACTAAGTGGTTTAGTAAGAGGATTAAAGGAAACTGTCTATGGTTTGGCCGAGAGAGAGTGATTCACTTAAACTCATAACTTTGTTACCTCCAAATCTCATTCTTCAAAAGAAGTGAAAAGAGCAACAAAAAACTGTTATTACTAACCGGTTACTGAGAGGGGGCGGGGGTGAATCAGTAAATACTTGTTTCTATTACAATTCAACACTTTTTTAATTATCCTTCCAAGATAAGCAGAATATAAACAATCATTCATAAGCATAAATAGAAACACACAGATCAACACAAGATGTATACGTGGAAACCCTTAGTTAGAAGGAAAAAACCACGGTGAGACAGAGCTCACAACTTCACTACTGTAGAATGAAGGCGCCCTGTTAGGAGCTTACAAAGCACTGGTGAAGGTGCTACCCGGTTAAGGGATTTGGTAGAAGATCGATTAAGATCTTAACTCTGTTAGGAGTTGCTTGGTTAGAGGACTTTCAACATCAACAAAGATGTTACCTGGTTAAGGGATTTATACAAACAACCGATTAGGGTTCACCCTGATAGAGGGATTTCAATTTTCTTTCACACCTTATAAAAATAATGATCTTATATGACACTGATTGTCTGATTAGATCATACCTGTTGATCTCTTCCCCATTTTGCCTAGCTGTTGAATCTTTTCTGCCTCTTTGCCTTTCACCTTTGGTGACTGTGATCTCTCTCTTCTCTGCTCTCTCTATTCAGAAACTATCAACAACACTCTTTCTTGCATCCTATGACCTGTATTTATACAAGAGCTCACCTAAATGAAACCCTTAACTCATAGAACCGCCAGGCTGTAAAATCAACATTAAATTATGCAACTAGCAAAAAGCTTTGTGATTCGATTTGGAGTTTACCTTGAAAAAAACCAAATAAATAAAGCTAACTCCTGTTAAAAAAGCTAACTCCACTTCTGAGTGGTGGATGCTCCGCATATTCCGGTTTTAACTCAAACTGCTCCGCAGAATCTGGTGCGGATCTTTATGTAGTTCTGACCAGTATACACTTATACTCGGTTCATCCCTGTATGCAATACAAGACCGGTACAATGTTCTTAGTTCGGTCTACCGGTGTATTTCCTCTGTTTAATCTACCGGTGCATACACTGTTTCTAGTCTACCGACGCCTTTAGAGTAACGTGAGTGACCAGTGAACCTTTACCAGTGGGAATGGTGTTTGAGATTTACACTAATGACAACTTAAATTGCTAACAATCTTCCCCTTTGTCATTGGTGGCAAAACCATGCTCAAAACCATACTCACTCATCACAATTTATACCTTGTTATGTAGACTTCTCTTTTCTCTGTAGCACACTTCCCCTGTTAAAGTGCTTTAGCTCTTCTTCTGTTCTGGTTCTTATTCTATCCACTTCAGTTCTGCTCTCTTCTGATTGCAGAATTCCCCTTGACTGTTGCTTCCCCTATCCAAGGTCTTTAGCTCTTCTATCCTGTAGCTGCTCTGTCCTGCTTCCCATTCTGCTTCCCATTTCTTCTGCTTCTTCTTCCCCTTTTTGCCTCCATAGGACAAAGGGTTAAACTTCATTTAGGATTTCACATTTTTAGCTTAGTGAAGATATCCTTATAGACATTCTTAGCAGAATGAAGAAACAGTGCCCATTGACTAGTTACATATTCAATGTTCTTTTGGGCTGCTTTTAGAGAAACAATGGTCTCCATATCCTCCACAGTTTTATAATTAGGTTCATTGATCAGAATTTCTGTAGAAGTTGCAGTTTGCTGCATGGAGTCAAATGTTGGGGCAAGAAATAACTAAAATCCAATAATGTCTTGGATTCTCTTATTCTCCTCTTCTGCAGTCTTTCTTAGAATTAGAGCCAGATTGGTCATTTCTCTACTAAAATTTTTTGCAGACTTATTTTTAATGTCAAATTGAGAAGATAGGGCTCTAATGTCTTCTGAAGTCTTAGCTGACTTCTCTGTCAGATCTTGCAAGAAAGTTTCAAAGTTGGAAGTTCTTGTCATCAAGCTTCCTGCAACTAGGATCTTCTGTTGAAGAACTCTTAAGTTGGATGACAGAGTTACCTTGATATCTTCAACTTGTTTGTGGAGAATCTCTATTCTCTTCTTCTTATAGTGATCTATAGCCACATTTTTTGGATCTGTCAGGTCATCACCGATTGCTTGTGCCAAGACTTCCAATTGATCTATCAGAGGTTCATCTTCATTTGTGTAAGCATCATGCACGAAGTTGCACAAGATATTCTTCATAGTGGTAAGGACCATGTCTTGTTTCCTCTTGGTTAGCTCCTTGAGCTTCCTTGTTGACATCTTGCTGATGTCTACCACTGTATCGGTTGCCTTGCTCCTTTTGGCTTCTTTATCCTCAACAAATGATAACTTTCTTTTAGATGAGGAGGAGCTTGGGATATCCGCTTGTTCCTTTTGCTTGGGCTCCTGTTCCGGTTTAGCTTGCTCAGTGTGTACAAGAATTTCTTGTTCCTGTTTCTTATTTTCTTCATCTGCTTGTTGAGTTGCATCTCTCGGTTGTGCCTCTTCTTCAGTTAGGTCTTCTTTAGCAGGTGCTTCTTCTTTATTCTGAGCTTCTTCTTCCGGTGGCACTTCAACTTCTGGTGGGACATTCTGTTCTTGTTGAAGTTGTTCTTCCGGTGGGACTTTTTCTGTGTGTTGCTCTTCAGTTGTATGTAATTCTCCCATAGGAATATCATTTCCCAGTTCTTGTTCTACTGGGGGAACTCTCTATTCAACATTTATCTATTCACCAGATGTGAATTCCTTTACTTGAACATTTACCTTACCTGTTGCAGGTTCTTCATGAGTAGTGAATTGAACCGGTGGTGCTTGCACATGTTTAGTTTGATCCCGTGGACCTAAATTCTCAAGTACATTGAAGTTGTATTGCTGCCAGAAGTCTAAAGTCTCTTTATAGACTTGATTCTCATATCCATTTAGTATCTAGGAAAATATATACTTGGTATCCAAGTTCATTGCTGCTTCCTCTAGTAGAAGCTTTATTCTTTCTTCACTGACACTAGGTCTGACTTTTAATAGTGTTTCCCTATTAATTCTTGAGTTGGTGCCTAGACCCGTTCTCCATTTTGTCCGAAGCCAAGAATTGAGTCCCTGTGGAAACTTGGACCTGTAGTCCCTTGGAGTTTTATGAAAATCCATAAAAGTTTCCACTATAGCTATAATTACTGCCTGTTTATCATCTTCTTCTAGTACATTGTACCACTTAGCAGCATTATCTACTTCTCCAAAGTCCATTACCTCATCAACAATATCATTGACAGACATAGGGTGAGTGTTACCTTTTCTTGGAGAGATGAGAATGGTTGGATGTGCTGTATCGCTACTCTTGTCATCGGTGATGTCGACGATGACCGGCTCTATAGGATTCTTCTCTTTAACCGGTGCCTCAGCTCCAAGCACTCCTTTTCCTTTACCGGTGTCAGGGACCAGTGGAACTATGGTTCTTTTTTGAGCTTCTTCTGCTTGCTACCGGGTCTGAAGAAGTTTGGTCCATATGGCTACTCCTTCCTTATGAACCATGTCAGCTTCTCCTATTAGCATCCGATTGATCCTCCTCTTTGTCAAGAAATCTTGCTGATGCAGTTTAGCTTGTTTAGTGGCTTCTTCCAGAGTGAGGTGGTTCTGAACCTCTACCAGAGCTCGTACCCTCAGCTCCTTTTCTCTGTCCATTGAAGCTTTCCATCTAGCTTCAAGAATTTTTAGGAGATCCTTCGATACAATCTTGTGAAGTTCAATAGGGTGCAGATTAGACTTATGAATGCAATGCACTACCGCTTCTTCAATCTTCCTCCTGTCTTCTTCATTTGCAAACTGATATCTTCTGCTTACTGAACCCATTCCCTCGGTTTCTTTCAATGATACCACAAATTCATGAATTGTTGGCTTGGCTCTTCTTGGTGGATCCTCCTTTACTATTTTACCTAATTTCCTCTTTCTGTCCAGAGGAACTGTTTCCTTGGTCTCTGTCTCCTCTTGTTCTTCCTCTTGGGTACTAGGTACTGGTTGAGCTTTCTTCCTTTGAGCTTTGGGCCACTTTGTCATCGGTTTCTTCTTTGGTGTGGAGGCCCTTTTGGTGTAGACATTTTGAATCGTCGCCCTCTTTTTTAGATTCTCTTGGATCTCTTCGTGGGTACCGAACTGGTAAGCACTGAGATCTAGAGCTGCCTTAGTCAAGGCATCTGCATATGCCTTAGTAGCCTTTGTGGTGATCTCGTAGCCTAGCTCAAGAGCATACATGGTTCTCGGTTCTACAACCTAAATTATATAGTTATCAGTGGTGACCAGAAAGCATACATCGTCTTTGTATTCATCAACAATGGTTGACGACACCCTCTCTCTTGTATGAATTTGTAGTTGAAATGCCTCAAAGTGTTCAATCATTACTCTTCCTAACTGGTTTCCTAGTTGGTTGGCCATTTCATTGATTTGATGCATGACCGGTCTATCGGTTCCCCAAGTCACTTTTCCAATACCCGGGAATAAGTTTAAATAGTAGAAGTACATACATACCAGCAGGATTCCATACGTCATGGATTTCTTCTTGACGACTCCGAGCTTCTTCATGTTTTCAAAGATTTTCCCTCGAAGCATCAGACAAATATCGTATTGAGCATTATCGTGCATTATCTGGTGTGCGGCGTGAATTGCTCCACTCGGTATGTTGTTTAGATTGCTTGTCTAGTAAAGTTTGTAGCCAATCACAACAAATGCAAAGCGGACTCCATCATCCTCAATGTTAGTCACAGTCATCAGTCGACCATCAGATCTTGACTTTTTTAGTTTATTGACGATGGCATTGGAGATGGTCCTTAGGGTTAGTGCTTCCCCTTGGTCACTGTATTCGGTCACCCTATGCAGATCTTCTTTGGTGATCAGATGGCATACACCTTTATTCAACCAGAAACTTGGTTCATGAAGACGACTTAGAACCATTCGAATGTAGTCCTTCTGGAAGATGGTCAGGTAGCACACTCCATTGATAAGTCCAGATGATACTAGCTTCACATACTTATCTGGAAGTCTCCCTTCTTCACATAACTCGAGGTACTCGCTTTGAATATACGTTTAGCCCAATTCTTCCTATTTGGTGTGAATGATCGCCATGACATCTTCGATCAAGAGGACTCTGTTTGGCACATACGACAACGCGCTAGCCATGTCGTTTTCCCTGTTCTGAACCGCCACAATATCATATGCAGGTTGGTTCGCTTAATTTCCCTTGATTAGCTTCATGGTAGAGGATGATGATGCCATTTCTTGATAACCGGTTAACAGAGAAAGTCACTTGATCGGTATTACAAATAGTAGCTCACAGTGATCAAAGTGTGAGAATATTACTTAGTACAAGAATTCGTTAATCATAAAGAGAGCAAAGTAAAACTAATGAGTGATTCTCCTTTCTTTTATAGAGTTAGGGCATAACGGTAATTACCAAACGATAACTATTGTTAAACGACCACAACATTAATTGCCTTACCTAACTTTTCTTTCCATTTTTGCTAACATGTACTCCGGCTTTTTCAGTTGTGCTTGTCTCGGTTGATCAAATCTTACTTGATTGGTTGTCCTTGTAGATTGAGTGAGTTCTCTTCTCACCAGTTCTAACGGGAAGCTAGATGGTCTACCGGTTCCCTCTAAGCCTTCACGACTCAATTTGTTGAAGAGATATCACCATTCGCAAATGATGATCTTTCCTCTATGTTCTCCTTAACAGAGCTCTTTGATTCCTTTTTGAACCAAATCTGCTTGACTTCTTTCTTAGTCTTCTTCCCTTTGTTCTTCTCATTTGAAGACAAGACCTTCTCCATCGGTTTGAACGATCCCTTTCTTTTGTTCATTGACCGGTTCCTGCAATCTTTGGCTAGGTGTCCAACCTTGTTGCAGGAGTAAAAAACTATCCTAGTTGCCTTCCATGGATTCCCCCTTCTATTGTTGAGTGATTTGCATCAGGAGTCATTGTGACTGTGCATCCCACAGTTTGCATAGTTGGTTGTGCTCTAGTTCTTGTTTCTCTTGCCGAATACCGGTCTTGGAGATCTGAATGCCATTGTCTTTGATTTGCATTCATTGGCTTTGTGTCCAAACTTATTGCATGCATAGCAGTAGCCCTTGAAGCTTCCCCTACTTCCACCGGACACAGTTGTGGGGCTTGGCCAACATTCATTGGTCTTGTGGCTATATTTGCAACAGTTTTTGTAGTAACCATGTTTGGCTTTACCGGTGCATTCCTGCAGTCCTTTGTTCTATGACCTGGTTTCCCACAATGATTGCAAGAGGTGTTGAAAATCTTCTTACCTATTTGTGCCAGCAGTTTCTTCTTATCCTTCTTGTTTGTCTTAACTTTGGAAGACTCACCAGTCTCTTTGATGTCTTTTTCGGTGAATCCAAGATCAGTGTGATCTTTGTGCTTTCTTTGAGCTTTAAGTTGCTCATTAAGCTTGACTGAGCTCTTGTTGTATCTTCTTAGGGTTTCATTTCTTTTTTCAAGCTCTTTCATCTGTTCCTTCAGTTGATACAACTCTAGTGCTAGTCTTTTGCATTCTTCATCCCTATCATGCCAACCCTTTTGCATGTTGGCATTTTCTTGGGTGACAATTTGCATGTCTTCTTAGAGTTGCAAAATGACAAGATCATTTGCCCCTACAACTTCCTCTGCCAGGTTCCTTGCTCTTTCAAAGACTGTTAATGACTGGACTACTGTGTTTCTTTCATCTTCAGCTTTCCTCTTTTTCTCAATTAGTTCAGTCATCCTTAGGGCATTATCTTCTTGCTTCCTCTTAAGGTTGGAGATCTGACCGGTTAGGATCTGGTTCCTCTCCATGAGCTAAGAGTATGCTTCCTTCGCTTCATCAGATCCACTCTACCCAGAGAGTTCATCAATAGTCTCATTACTTTCATTCAACTACAGAGCCAGTTCCTTCCTTTTTGCAAGTGATCTTCTCAGCCTATTCTCCAGAGAGGCAATGATGTCGTTGGCTTCCTCAAGCTGTTTCTAATACCTGTAGCCCTCCATGATCTTTTTCTCAAGCGGTTAAGCTTTATATATTAGAGATCTAGGCTCTGATACCAATTGTTATTACTAACTGGTTACTGAGAAGGGGAGGGGGGTGAATCAGTAAATACTTGTTTGTATTATAATTCAACACTTGTTTAATTATCCTTCCAAGATAAGCATAATATAAACAATCATTCATAAGCATAAATAGAAATACACAGATCAACATAAGATATATATGTGGAAACCCTCGATTAGAAGGAAAAAACCACGGTGAGATAGAGCTCACAACTTCACTACTGCAGAATGAAGACACCTTGTTAGGAGTTTACAAAGCACTGGTGAAGGTGCTACCCGGTTAAGGGATTTGGTAGAAGATCTGTTAAGATCTTAACTTTGTTAGGAGTTGCCTGGTTAGAGGACTTTCAACATCAACAAAGATGTTACCTGGTTAAGGGATTTTTACAAAGAACAGATTAGGGTTCACCCTAATAGAGGGATTTCAATTTGCTTTCACACCTTATAAAAGCAATGATCTTATATGACAGTGATTGTCTGATTAGATCATACCCATTGATCTTTTGCTCGGTTTGCCTGGCTGTTGAATTTTTTTTGCCTCTTTTCCTTTCACCTCTGGTGACTATAATCTCTCTCTTTTCTGCTCTCTCTATTTAGAAACTATCAACAACACTTTTTCTTGCGTCCTATGACCTGTATTTATACAAGAGTTCACCTAAATGAAACCCTTAACTCATAGAACCGCCAGGCTGTAAACTCAACATTAAATCATGCAACTAGCAAAAAGCTTTGCGATCCGATCTGGAGTTTACCTTGAAAAAAACTGCATAAATAAAGCTAACTCCTGTTAAAAAAGCTAACTCCACTTCTGAGCGGTGGATGCTTCGCATATTCCGGTTTTAATTCAAACTGCTCCGTAGAATACGGTGCAGATCTTTATGCAGTTCTGATTGGTATACACTTATACCCGATTCATCCCTGTATGCAATACAAGACTGGTACAATGTTCTTAGTTCGGTTTACCAGTGTGTTTCCTCTGTTTAATCTACCGGTGCATACACTCTGTTTGTAGTCTACCGGTGCCTTTAGAGTAAGGTGAGTGATCGGTGAACCTTTACCGGTGGGAATGGTGTTTGAGATTTACACTAATGACAACTTAAATTGCTAACAAAAAACTCCTTAGCTTAGGGGAAAAGCTCAATTTTACTAGGAACCAAGGGTCTTCATGGATCTATCACGCAACGTGAAGATTTGGAAGAGAATGCTAAAAAATAGTAAATCAGCAAACCAACTCACAATGTTGGTAGAAATCCACATTTTCCACTACATCTGGACCATACAACACCATAGGAGATGTCTTGCAACAGGGTATAGGTCAAGGTTTCTTCTTTGATGTGTAGATTTAGCAACACGAGCAAAAATCCTTCCACTAGTAGTAGTAATTGCATAAATAGTTCTCTAAGGGGGGTTCCCAATAGACACCATTCTAACATAAGCCTTCCTCCCAACAGTGTTAGGAATACCACCCTCTAAAGGCAGGGAAGCAACCAAATCACCCAACCCATGAATTCTCAAGGTAGGGAGAGCATAACCAATGATCTGTAAATTAGGGGTGGCCATAGAGATTCTAGCCTCCAACATAGAAGCAACTTGCACTGCAGGAAGGATAGATGTAGGAGATTTCGAGGGAAAGAGAGTCATTTCCTGGACAGAGGGAGCCGTTGGTGCAGAAGCGGATGCCGTTGATGCAACCGTTGGATCCTTGTCCACGTGCACAAATGTCATTTTCAAAAGTCTTTTCAAAATTTTAAATGTTTCTTGAACCTTGGCTGTAAGATTTACAGACAAGAAGCCCAACTATTTCACCAAGGGTCAAGATCAACAACTCTCCATTGAGAACCACAATAGAGATTGACCCTATGGGGACTTGAACCTTGATTGTAGGCACTACAGGAAAGAAGCCACACCATTTAACCAATGGGTCAATCCTTAAAACTTTTTGAACCTTGGCTATAAGTTCTACAGGAAAGAAGCCCCAATATTTCACCAAAAATCAAGGTAGACAACTCTCCATCGAGAACCACGATAGAGAGTGACCCCGTTGAGACTTGAACCTTGGTTGTAGGCATTACAAGCAAGGAGCCCCACCATTTCACCAAAGGGTTAGGCCCTTAAAATTTTTGAACCTTGGTTGTAAGCTCTACATGCAAGAAGCCCCACTATTTCACCAAGGATCAAGGTCAATAACATAGCATTGAGAATCAAGGATCATCTTGTGGTGTAATAGTTTAGTGGTTGCATTGTTAACGGTGCAACCATGGTTCAAATCTTCACTTGCCCAAGTAGACGGTGTTAATGCCTATTTGGGCCCACCTTCGTTGGGTTGGTGTGCTCGCGGGCGCTATGCCCCTACTGAGCTATTGTGCTTGCAAGTTAATATTACCGATTAAAAAAAACTCCATTGAGAACCACAATAGAAAGTGACCTTGTGGGGACTTGAACCTTGGTTTTAGGCAGTAGAAGCAAGAAGCCCCTCAATTTCACCAAAGGGTCAAGTTCTCAAATTTTTGAACCTTGGTTGTAATCTTTACAGGCAATAAGCCCCACTATTTCACCAAGGGTCAAGGTCAACGACTCCCCATTGAGAACTATGGTAGAGAATGACCTTGTGGGGACTTTAACCTTGGTTATAGGCACTATAGGCAAGAAGCCTCACCATTTCACCAAAGGGTGAATCCCTTTTAATAAATGTTAGAAAATGGACACCTCTCTTTATAAGAAGCCAAATTAAAGCTTAAGAGGAGACATAAATCAAATATATTTACATCATTTAAAAACTATTAATAGAACAAACACAAAAAAGACTATGAATCATAGATTGTTTCCATCATAATTTTATCTTATAATTATATTTATAGAAAGCACAATAAAGGTTATTGTGATTGGATCAACTTCAATAGAATTGTGATCATGATTAATATTCATATGATTAGTGGAGTTAATTGTATTTTATTGCACAATTCTACATACCCCTATTCATGAATTTTTGTTGATGTGTTATTGTACAATTTAAGGATGTACTTTTGACACCACATTCTTTCTAAATATTCATAGATTCTTAAAAACATTTCTTACCTTTCCTTGTCACAAGGCTAAAATTGTACTCCATTATTTCCTTTTTAAGACATTTATAATCGATCTTCTAATTACTTGAAGAATTTATCTATAATATTATAGTATCCTTGATGGGATCAACTTCAATAGAATTGTGATCACGATTAATATCCATATGATCAATGAAGTTAATTGTATTTTATTGCACAATTCTACATACCCCTATTCATGAATTTTTGTTGATGTGTTATTGTACAATTTAAGGATGTACTTTTGACACTACATTCTTTTTGAATTTTCATATATTCTTAAAAAAATCCTTATCTTTCCTTGTCTCAAGGCTAAAACTGTGCTCTATTAATTTCTGTTTTAAGACATTTTTAATCGATCTTCCAATTACTTGAAGAATGTATCTATAAGATCATAGTATCCTATGAGCTCACTAAATGATTCTATAAGATATTTTCTTTTATTTCACGCATCATCTCCAAATGTGTTTGAGATTTAAGACATTTTCTTTTGTTTTATGCATCATCTCCAAATATGTTAGAGAATTTAGTAGAAATAACTAACTAAATATTATTAAGGATTTGATCAAACTCAGTTCTCATATATAAGTAAAATTTCAAGTAATATAAAATTATTTTTAGTATCTCATCCCAAAATAATATCTAATAAAAGTGGAGCAAGGATTATGAGAATGCTTTCAATCATAAAATAAATGTTTAAATGTTTGATCTTATTGTACACATTGCACATAAAAAGTAGTAGATCAACTACAAAAAGAACATAATTAATTACCATTTTTTAGCTCAAGAGTTTCAAACCAACACACTTTGACGATAACATAACACTTCTCATGAGATATTTAAATTTGAGTTAGAGTCATTAGAATATGTAGAACAAATACAAAAATCCATAAACAAGTGAAAGAAATAGATACAAAAAAGCTGTAAATAGAATTGATTTATGAAACCAAAATAGCATTCCATAATTAATCTTCAAAAGATTAATCAAAATGTTGAAGAAACAAAATAATATTAAGAGAACTCAAATATTAAGTTACATGAATGTAAAAGTAATACAAAACAAGCTAGAATAGTGAGTATAAACAAGACAAGTGAGAGGGAAGAGATGCCAAATATAAGAAATGAGAGAAATAGATGACATAAAAACAAGAACATGTAATTATCCATTCTACTAACACTAATGTTCATTTAGAAAACCTAATAAAACTTTTAAAAAGGCATAAGAAAATTCTTTGCAAGTATGTAAAATCTTACAATAATGCCCACTTAGCCACAAATTAGGTAGGTGGAAATATGTGTCCTAAAAATTGAAGCTTGATAAGGTAACATATTTATAGAATTACCTTTCAAAGAGAAGAATCTCCCCAAGAAAAGAGAGTAAGTCTTCACCCCAAATAGATTGATAATATATCACCCTTATAGTAGAGAGATATAAGAAAGGACTAAGAAGCCACTTAGAAAATTAAGACTCACATACCCCCAACAAGGCTCATAGATGAAAACACTTGCATTGTGTGAAGGATTTAGTGAAAATATTGGCAACCTACATGAAAGCTAGTCAATAATAAAGATTGATTACCTATTTGTAGACAATCTTTCAAATGTAGTGCATGTGAACCTCTATGTGCTTAGTGTAAGAACTTGCCTAAGGCAAAGAAAAAAAATGCCAAGATCTAGAAGCTCAATTGATAGCACAAGAGAGATAGACAAATGATATGATCAAATTATTGATTCAATAATGATCAAATAATAATGGATACACAATTGATGTCCAATTGATAAATACAAAGTAGATGTGCCTGAATATATAGGCAATGGATGATAACTAGGAGAGATACAAGAGATAACCTATCAAATACACAAGGTGGCATCACATATCCACCAAAGGTGGATCATCCTCCATTGTAAAACAAAGTATGTGCAACAATGAGAGGTTGATAATGTGATAAGAACACTAAAGGTGAATCTCACACATAAAGAAGTAGAATGAGATAACAACTAACTCCACCTAATGTGGAAATCTCCTACACCATATGCTAAAATGAAATGAAAACTCCTATGTGTCTACATGAAAACTAATATGTAAATGCATTATTCTAAGTAAACTTAAGTAAAGTGTAATTAGTAAATATTTAATTACACCAACACCCCCCTTAAGTTCAACTTAGGGGAATGCACTTAAGCTCACAAAGCTAGATGACAATGCATGATGGATCCCGACTACTAGGCCATGTTAGTTACCCATGTACAATAAGAAAGTGCAAAAGCAATGCAATCTCTCATAAAGTAGAGAAAGAGGGAAAACCTTATGAAAAAAACCCTACCCAAAAAGAGAGGAAAAATGAACAAGATGAATGGATTGATGGATTAATCAAGACCTCGCCATTATGACATCATGAATATACAATCAAGCATCCTTCCATAAGAAGGAAATAAGGAGCCATGATATCCCTCCATAATGAATAATGTCCTCCAATGATGGTGAGTGCTTGAAGGCAAAATATAGTCCAATGCCTACAAACAACATTTATCCCCTTAGGAAGAAGATGCACCAAGTATAAATGCAAGACAACTTCCCATTTTGGATAGGACGAAGGAAGGGGAATCCAAATAAAGTATAAAATGCCTGAAGTATATTGCTCATGTGTCACCATGTCCTTGGTTGATGAAGATGCCATGAACCAATTAGGATGAAGCCCAATAGAAGAAGGTGACAAACAATGAACCAATGGTAACTGCTTGTGAACAAATCCCAAAGAAAAAGATGCCTCCTCAAAAAATAAAAAAGAGAAGCAAAGAAGCCCCCCTCAATGTAGAATATACACCCATGATAGGTGCTCCTGGATCAATGTAGAAACTGCACCAAGAAAACTGAATGATGTTCCTCCCCTTCGGAAGAAACAATGCCATAGGTGCATCAAAGAATCCTACCCAATTTCTAGGAAGAATCCTCAAAATGTATGATGTCTCAAGAAATTAAATAAGAATCTCCAACACATGAGTATGATCAACCTAAACCATGCAATGTGACATCTCAAGTGAAGTTTGAGACTCATGAATGCCAATCTCCAAATGCTGAAATGTCTTCTCAGAAGTGAAAGAGACCTCTAAATGTTGTATCAAAGGATCCACAATCATATCAAACTCGAAAGAAGGATCAAGAGGAGAGTGATGGGGGTTAGAGTGTTCCCTCACAACAAATGAAGAAGGATTATCCTCAGAAAAGAGAAGATGATTGCCATCAATGAGGTCTCCCAAATCCTCAATGTAAGACTACACAAACAAACATGCAATGTCTGTCAAGTAATCATCCCAAGGAACTGTAACTGGAAGATGAGAAATATCCTACTACATTGAATCAAAAGAGCCCATGGTTGTAGGAATGCAAGCATCATCAGAAGCAACTATAGAAATGATCTCAATAGGAGAAGTAGCAGCTGTAGGTTCTAGATCATAAGTCCTTTATAACATCCGTAAGGCAACAACATCAAAGGGAATAATATCTACATCATCAAGTGGAATGAGACTATTTGCAACAAGATAATCTGGGAATGGAGGAACATGTGGATCTTCATACATCTCCCAAATAATAGTCCAAATTGTGCATGGGCACCTAATATCGCTGATCCTAGGGAATATTGCATAAAAGAGAAATGAATTGAAGCTCTCACAAATAAAAAATATGATATGATCATTCATTTTTTCCCAAATGGCATGATTCAGGTGCATCTTTGTCTCAAGGATGAGGCCATAAAGATGATGCAAGATATTGAGCCATTTATAATGTGTGATGATTCCGTTTGCCCATGATGCATAATTACGCCATGCAAAGTTATGACTATAGAATGTGGTGTTATCCCCATGATTTTAGCCATGATGTACTTCTCTCATGAAACACTATGAGACAAAAAAATCATTGCACCCCTCACAATGCAATAAATCAAAGAACCCCCCAAAATAGATGCTTTTGACACTTTATATTTAGTGCATTTACAATTGCCACTTGCCAAAATGGACCAAAGTCGACTTCTAATTTTGATGATTAAAACAACAAATATGAAGCTATAACAGACTAAAAAAAAAAGACACAAGATCACTCAAGGATCTAATCAATTGTAAGTGCCAAAATAGACCAAATACTGAAAGTGATATTTTCACCTAAATAAGCATATAATCTGATAGAAAATCTAGAAATTTCTTGAAAAATCATGCACTTTCAAAAAAAATTGCACTTGAAAATATGTCTATATGAGCCCAAATGAAGCCTCTGAAGCTTTGAGCTTGGCTTGGCTCGGTTGAGTCGAGGGGAAATAAAAGGGATTTAATCCCACATTGACGAGGATGCACGGTACTTGAAAGTTTAAATTATGTGGCCCTCAGAATAATTAGAAACAAGCACACTACCAGTTCTGTTGAATGTTTTTTTGGTTGTTGGCAGTCACCCTGTGGGATGTGGTGCCGAAAGGGAATGTGAGAAACTGATAGATCGGACCAGGAATTGAGTGCCATGTCTTGATAGTACGTATTCTCTTTGATGTCGATTTGACCTCAATTGACCATTGTATAGTTTGTCACTTTGTAGAACACTGAAAATTGACAAATATAGGGGGCGAGGACCTTGAGAACAACCCCAAATTTTGTAGAATATTGAGAGAAATAAAAATTTGACAGAAAATCAATGAAAATTAAAGATTTGTAAAACTAAATAAATAATTTCCATACTAAATTGCAAGTCGGGCTTCCCAAGCCTGATTTGCAAAAAAACTATTTCCTCAAATTTGACTTTTTTCCAATATAGGCAAATTTATTGTCAAAATTCACCAGAATAGTCACCCAAACTCAATGACAAGGTTAGATCTTGCTCTATATACTCCCAATAGTTGTTGCATCTCTGGATTTGAATTTTGGCCTTCTAAAAAATTGAAGCAAAAAGCTCTCCAATGGCTATGCAATGAACACTCCTATGACTCTGATACCATGTAAGAATTTGCCTAAGACAAAGAATGAAAATGTCAAGATCTAGATGCTCAATTGATAGCACAAGAGAGATAGGAAAATTTATATGATCAATTGATTGATTCAATAATGATCAAATAATAATGGATACATAGTTAATATCCAATTGATAAATACAAAGTAGATGTGTCTGAATATATAGGCAATGCATGATAACTAGGAGAGATGCAAGAGATAACCTATCAACTACATAAGGTGACATCACATGTCCACCAAAGGTGGATCATCCTCCATTGTACAACAAAGTATGTGCAACAATGAGAGGATGATAATGTGATAAGAGCACTAAAGGTGGATCTCACACATAAAGTGGAATGAGATAATAACTAACTCCACCTAATGTGGTAATTCTACACCATGTGTTAAAATGAAATGCAAACTCCTATGTGTCTACATGACAACTAATATGCAAATTCATTATCCTAAGTAAACTTAATTAAAGTGTAATTGGTGAATATTTAATTACACCAACACTTAGTTTATTGATTGTAGATTGGGATTGGTGAAATTTGAATGACATTCCAGTTGTCATAAAAATGAGTGAAGACCATTTAAATTATATAATAAACTCAATGAAAATATGATAAAGCCAATTAACCTTAATGAAAACACTAACAACCCCTCAATACTTGGCCTCATTGGATGATAGAAAAAAAACATAATAAGACTGAACCAAGTGAAAAGTTGTAGCTTAAAGTGGATATGCGATCTTGAAAATTACTAGCCCATTTAAATCTATGAAGCCCACCAAGTCAACATCAATGTTTTTTGTATAGTGAAATCTAATACTCTGAATTTAATGGATAATATGCTTGGTTTCGTTCTATTGTATCTCATAGGGCTCTTGCAGCCAATAGACCATGTACACAACACATTAAATTTCAGGCCTCATGTAAGATAAATAAGGCTCCCAATGAGTTGTCAATACAAAATAACATCAACCAAAGGTGAAGAGCACAAAACCTGTAGTTTAAATATAGAAAGGGAGTTGGAGCAAGCTTGCAATCAACCTTGGAATTTGTAATGGTGATCCTAGAAGAAGACCAAGCTATATTAGTTTCAAGAAAATAATATAACAAGCCCAAGTTGGTCATTCAAAAACTATCATGAAGGGAAATTTTATTTATATAATGGATGGAAACTAGCTCCTTGTGATCAACATGTCATCAACACAAACTGTTGGAAATCTATTATGGGAAAGTGATATATTGAGAGGTGCGGTGAATCAGATATCTACCAAATATTCCATTTTGACATAATCTTACTTGCATAACATAAACATCAATTTCAATACTGATATAGATCTAACAGTCTAAATATCATCCATGAAAATGAAACATAACACAATGATTTTGGTTACCCAGAAACCCTTGAAAGGTAAAATTGGGGTGGGGATGACACCCACAAATCTTCACTACTACAGTATTAAAGTTTGCCTATTAGGGCTACACGTTTGATCATAAAATAATGATCTACCATGTGAGGGGTCTACCCTGTTAAGAGCCTTAAGACTTATACAATCTACCTTGCAAAATGATTTAAACTTACAACAAAGTAAGCACTCAGCTAAGAGATTTACTTAGGTCTGCTAAAACCACTCTGTTAAGAGATTTATCTTGATTCACTTGTTAGAATGTTTCAGTACCCGATCCTTCAGTTTGCACTATGATGCTGATAACAGATCTTCTTTTTACAATATAGATTTGATCTCCTCTATCAAATATATCTCTATTACGTCCTTCACTGCTATGCTCAGTCACTGAACTCTGTTTCTGATAATCAAAACGCTTTTGTATTTTACATGTATGAGATCTTCTTCATACAATTCTCCTTGATCATAATACGTTTTAGGGTTCATATCTCATCTTATATAAACAATTGATCATCTCCAAGATTTAAGATCTACGATCTGGATTGTCTACTTTAGCTGCTTAACCATTTCCTAATTTTGATTGGTTGAATGAATTACATAGGGATTAATGATTACAATTCTAAAGTATAATCACCTTCGTGATTTCCTCTACCAAGAATAAATATCATGTAGATGTTGGCCAAAATAGTTTACCTAAGTGTTTGTGCCATAACAAACACATATGTCAAATCTGGCTTACTCAGCATATGAATTCTTTGGCACTCGACACTAATTGTTCTTCATACCCTGGTGCTTGACACTGTCATATCTACACAACTCGACATAAACTGGCTCGGCTAATATTGAAAGACTCAGTGACCATTGACTTACTCGACAGTAACTACTGCTCGGAATATTTATGACTTGGCCTATACATGATGACTCGGTCGCAGTGATGACCAACCAACATTGCCTAGAAAATAACTAAGTGTAAGACACTAATAGACAACAAAACTTAGGGGTCAACAATCTCTCCCTTTGACATTAGTGGCAAAAACACTTTGTCATGACATTTTTACATTACATTTACATGAGTACTTAGTAATATCAAAAACTTCTATATGAATACTCCCCCTAAGACTTGACTCTGTCTTGAAAAATATTTTACATATATACATAAGATTCCTTATTTGACATACAATCAAATATATACATTTGCAAAACTAGTATGTCTTACCATTGATCCTGTGTGTTTGTATCTGGTTTCTGCTTTGACATATGATATTTCATATCATTTCCATTTTCCTTTATATCATTTCCCCTTTTCAATATCTTGTCATGTCATGTTATTTCCCCCTTGTTTTTGTCACTTGAAGTTCCTGGGGTGTGGGGGTTTTGAAATATTTGTCCAGGAGTGGTTTGTGAAGCTGCATTACCATCCCTAATGCATTGTCCCAACCAGACCTTATAGACTTCAAAACCTCAGACTTAATTTCTAGCTCGACAGGTAGCTCAATTAGGCTTTCAATAATAGAAAGATGAGGGTCTTTTTGTACTAACTCTTTTTCCGTGACTAACTCCCTCCGCATAACCTCGAGATGAGGTGTCAACACTGTTTGTATGGAGATTAGTCAAGCCCTTATTTTACCATCATTAGCCACCAACTCGGCTAATCTACCATGGACATGTAACAACCTAGTAAAATGAATAGAGCTGGAACTTGCATCCATGCTTAGTGAGTGACTTGTAGACTTTAAATCTAGTTGTAGTTTGTCTGTTAAATCCTAATTATCCTTTGTAAATTCTTCCACATTGCATAACTTCTTGTACAAAGAATGTTCATTTTGTACAACTTCTTCTAAATTTGTTATCAAGGTAGAGAGTTCTACCTGTTTCACTGCAATGTCATTAGAGACCTCATTGAGTACCTTGGTCTCAAACTTCCTTTCTGAACACTGTAGAAACTTATCATTGGCCTCACTTTCATCATTAGTTACCTTCTTGACAATATGTACAAGTTGCTCCAAGATAGGTGCAGATTCATTTACATCATCCATCTCAAAAGCGTCAATGAAAATACCTTTAATTTCATGTAATACTTGCTTTTGCTGATGTTCCCTTCTCATCTCTTCCTGTTTACTCTTCTTCTTCAATAGATCCTGCAATATTTGCATTTGTTTGTAGGTCAAGTTATCGATGTCCCACTTAGGAATCACTATAACTTCTTCAAGTGTCACCTGTGTGGCAGGAGATTTCTCCTTCTTTTATGTCTTATTTCTAGGTGTGTTCCCACTCGACATCTGTATGAGAGATTTAATTGCCTCTTGTTCCTTAGGCTCTTGTTTTTCCTGCTCTTTCTCTTTCTCCGTCTTGTCCTTTTCTGTGCCTTATACTTGAGGGCTTATTACAAATAATGTAGATTTATCTGCTTGCTCCGTATGAGTCTCCTCGACCTTCTCTTTTGATTTCTCCTCGACAAGTGTAGTTTGTGGTATGATTGCTGACTTGTCCTGTTTCTTGGCATTGACACTTGGTGAGGTTAGTAAATCAACCATGTCTATGTGTGGACTTGTTTGAGTAGTCTCAACAGTTGAAGTACTTTCAATTCATGGATAATCTTGCACTTGTATTAATATTGGATTGATGCTTGGTAATGATTTGTCTGATATTGCCTCGGCTTCTATTTGTTTCTGTATGTCTTCCTCGGTCAATACATTTTGTTTCACTAGAGTATCCTCATTGATATCAACAATTGTGATCACATCCTGTGACTCACTTATTTCATCCTTCATTTTTGCTTCCTTCTCCTCATTCAGTGGCTCGACAATGTCTTCTTTATTATCTAGTTCTACTCCACTTGATGTACCTGCACTCGGTTGTGCACTCTTGTCAACTATAAGACCAAAAATGATTTTCCATAATCTTGTGCTATGTTGCACAATCTCTTCAACCTTGTGTTGTAATACAAAATATGCTCAGAGCTTAGGTATAAATCTGTTTCTGTTCTTCTCCATATATTGTTTGATGTATTCAGGGGATAAGTTAGGCATGACTTGAGCAAGTGTACTCTCCCTGATCTGATTCTCAGTCATCAAAGCATACTCCCATTTCTGTGCTATTCTTTTTTACAATTCATCAGAAATATGACTACCCAACTGTAATGGTGTCATCTTAAATATACAAAGCATCTCAAGCATAGCTTGTTCTACTCTCTCTTTGTCTTCAATGCTTAGTTTCTTAGATTTTATCTGCTTAAAACTTGCTAAGCCATCAATGCTTGTGATGTTGTGGCATATCTCATTCACAGTTAGTTGTTTCCTCTGAGGTAATGCCTTCTTCTTAATATCCTCATCAGATTCTATTTTCTCATCATCTTTCTCCAAAATCAACTTTCTTCTTGGCTTCTTCCTTACATTTTTCGGTACAACCTTAGCTTGAATTGGTTTCCTTTTCCCTAAAGTAGGGGCCTTCTTTTGTGGCTCGACAACTGAAACAGTTGAAGTTTCCCTAGTTCTAGGCCTAAGTATCGGGGAGGGAGTGGACTTAGGTTTTTGAGTTTTCTTCTTAATAGGCTCGACAACTGATGCCTTCTTTCCTTTCTTAACTACCACATTCTCCTCCTCTTCACTCTCTTCTGACTCACTTGTCTTTTCCTCTCCTAATCCTTGAGTCAATGCAAGAGGTGCATCTACCTCTTCTCCCTCTCCTAGCATCTTTTCTAGGTTTTCCACTATCTTCTTTCTTTTCCTCTCCATGGTAGTAGATTTTAATCCCATGGTTATTTTAGATTTAGCTTCCTCGTATGTTTGAAATGACTTAACTTTTCTATCTACTTCCTCTGCCAATAAGGTTGTTATAGCTACTGTTGTTTCATCTATGTTGACTTCATAAGGTAATGGTCTTAGCCATGATACCCTCGGTTCAACAGCTTGTGCATATGTGAAATTTGTATCAATTAGGAAATGTCTTTGTAGTACTTTTCTACTAGTCATATTGGGATCCTACTTCTTTTCCTCATTTTCTTCTTGAATTCAACAAAATAGCTATCCATTACAATCTCAAAATTCTCACTTATCTGATCAATAAATTTGCTAATCTGTAGTGTGATAGGTCGGTTCTTATCCCATGCAACATCCCCAACAACATGAAAACTATTCCGCACAGAAAAATAGACAGACAAGCAGAGAACCAAACTTACACATTGAGTTCTTCCCTTTCCTGATGGATGTAAGGTTCTCGACAAGCTGTGTTAGTTGAAGCTCGACAAGGTCATATGTATGATCCTTCTTTACTATCTTCCAAGCTTGGTCAACTGCTATGCACAGAACACTGTCTAGTCTGTTGGATTGATAAAATTTATGTGCTATCACCCTCACTGCAAAATCAATCTCATGTATCATCTCCTTAGTGATCTTAATTGGTCCATCCTCCAACTAGATTTTCATGTCATTTACTTGGCTCAGTACCATTTTGATCCAATCAACTTTGAAATTCTGTGGGAAGTCAAGGGCATGCACCAACCCTCGCTCGACAACCTTCTGGTGTTTTGGCTTCAATACCCCATTGCTACACAATTTGTCATAGGATTTCCTCAACTCGTAATCTCCAATTTCTCCGATCTTGCACATATAACATGCGCGTACATCAATGATCATCAAAACCTTAGGAGGGATTGACGATAGGGTACCCGTAAGATCTCCCAAAATTGCACTCTCAGGAACAACCTGGAATTTATGTGGCTTACATGCATCGTTCCTCACAAGTTACACATTGAATACTTCCTTCCCTTGTTTCTTAACTGCAACAGATGATGAAGATGCCATGTCTTATAATTCTAGGGTTCAATTACAGAAATGGATAAATTGGTAAATACCTTACACAAATCGTTCTCAAAAGTTTTGCCGATGATACGCTATGAATGATCTCTGCAAATCACACTTAGCTCAAATTGCTCTAGTTAATCGCTCTAGAATCGCTCTTGAAAGGTTCTCAAATCACTGGTGAAATAAGAATAAACGGTAACTTCCCGCTTTATAGACTTCAAACGGTTGAATTAGGGCTTCATTAATGATCCGTACAATTTCTAGGTAAGATACAACTGTCTCAGCAATCTCATGTCAACTCGGTTAACATAAGCTTGGTCGATACAACCATTCGTTTCCAACTCAGTATTCATCACATATCGGCTATCACAGGAGCTTGGCATACACTAGTGACTCGGTTACTATGGGCTAAAATATTGATGCTTGACATCAAATATACAGTGCAACTCTTTTCTCAAATCTGTCCTAATGCATCTTAATCTATGCAGATATGGACTTTATCTTATCAAATGTTAGGAATCGATGTAATATAAAGCATTATAAAAATTTAGTTCCTCAGATACCTTCTTTGCTTAGTTTGAAGTAGTGTGATTACTTGATCCATTGTATTGGGTGACCTCAGGTTCGCTGGCTCCACTACTGCTTGCTTCCTCTTTCTTCTTCCATGTCTTATTCATCTAATTTCTCATCTGCTCAATAGTTTCTTCATTCTTGACTTGTTCATTACTCGGTATATGTGCTATGCAGTCTTTCTTTAAGTGACCAATCTTATTGCATTTGTAACATACCATACTTCCAGTCATCCAACTCTTGGATTTTCCTCTGAAATGTGTCTCAAACAATTTGCTCCGATGTGACCATACTTTCCACAATAATGACAACTATACCATGTATTGTAGTCCCAATTGTATGTATTACCTTTCTTAGGTGCCTTAGTCTATTGATTGGATGTCCACTTAGCTTTGGATCTACATTCATGTGCTCTATGTCCATATTTTTGACAGTTGAAACAATGTCCTTGAAATCTAGGTGATGTAGGTGGATTACTAACCTTTGTCCTACATTCATGTGCCCAATATCCATGTTTCTTGCAGTTAAAACAATATCCATTGAACTTTGGTTTAGGATTAGACTTACCATGTTTTCTTCTGCAGATGTTAGCTGTGTCCTAGCTTTCCACAATGATGGCATGTAGGCTTGTTGTTCTTTGGCTTTGCATTCCTCTGTTCTCCACTGTTTGATGATTCTCCTTCCTCGGTGGATGACCGGTGCTCATCATGTCCAAGTCCAGATGTATCACTGGATCTTCTAGGTGACCTTGACAATTCTTATAAGTATCTCACAACTTCATTAGGCTTGTTCATCCTTTCATTGAGTTCTTTTTCAGATCTTAGTTCATTCTTTAGTTGACTATTTTCTGATCTCAGATTTGTGATTTCCACATCTTTCCTGCGCAATTCTTGATTAACAAGTAGCAGTTGATTTATCATATCCAATTGATTGTTTGTCAACCTTTGCATGTCACATGTTGTTTCATCAAGTCTCATAGATATTTGTCTTTTATCTTGTTCATCCATTGTCTTATCTTGTTCAGCTTTCTTTTTTTTGTTCAACAACTTCACAGAGTCAAATTGATTGTATTTCTTGTTCTCTCTTCAAATTTATGATGTCCTCATTTAGTATATTTTTTTTCTCCAGCAGATCTTTTATTGCTTTGTCACTTTCAATAGAGTTACTACTGTCAAATAGTCCTTTAGTATCATCTTCTTGGTTTTGAGTTTCATTTTGCTGTATTGCTATTTCTTTTCTTTTGCTTAAGGATTTCTTCAGTTCACCTCTGACTGCTTCAAGTTGTTGTAATGCAAGCTGAATGCCAATCTTATGATTCTCTATGATATTTCCCAACTTATATCTCAAGATCTTTGACTCACAAGTGGTTAGACTTCTTTTAGTCATCCTATTGTAGAATATAGATGCTTAGATCTAAATGACAACGAGAGAACTCAATTGTGAGAAGGAAGGAATCCAATTTGAGATAACAAGTTTGATGAGTTTATTAAAGGCCATATATAGACTTCTTAAATTTTTAAATAAAAGAAGAATCCTAAAGAAATCCTTGTGGCTACTCTATGTATATCTCCCCCTGAAGTTTCTTAAAAAGAAAATCACTGTATACATCCATCTAGTAAATCTACCATCAATGCGCTGCAATAATAGAGTGTGAATCTAATGCAATTCATCTTTGTGATAAGTGCAAAACATTAGAGGTTGCTTATTCTTATCCATTGACCCATTTGATAATAATTTTCTACAATAGCTCCACTTAAATCAGACAAACTCTCTTCCTTATGAAGGGGAACAAGACCTCAAGTGTGGTTCATAACTAAGAAACTATAGCACAATAACATCCCACTTAGGAATGTTAAATACCTAGGATTTTGGATCCAAAACAATTGCAATGAGGATATGTGGAGATACCTAAAACCATTAAAGAATTTTCCTATTGTTTGATGAATCTCTCATCCAATCACATGCATCATGTGGTTGTTAACAAGATCAAATTGGATTTGTATTCAAAGGATTTGGATGAAAACTATCAATATTTAAATGTTGACCAAGAGATGAAGGATGTGAATTCTCACCATCTCTCAACGTTTGAAGTGGAGGAAGAAGACTCCTTATCATTGGGAATTATCCTAGGTGGATTTGAAACCTTAGATTTGTCATTCATCCCAAGTGACTCCAATGTGAATGTAGGAGTGGAGAAGTGATGAGTGGAAATCAAAGAACTCTCCATGAAATGAATACTCCTCTCAATGAACAATTCATGTGTAGTAGGGTGGAACAACCAATAAAACTTAATTCCATCCAAATAACTTATAAATATGCAAGACCTTTTCAACATATGTATGGCCTTATGTTTCTCTATAGGATGCAGGCTCATGCACAAGACACAAACTTTGAAGTGCTCAACTTTTGGGTTTTGACTTCTCCAAGCTTCAAAATGAGTGACTACATTCAAATCTCGGCGAAGAATGCACTTTTAGATACATTAATAATAACTTATGGCTTCTTCCCAACATTGAGGTTGTAAGAGAAAATACACTCAACTATTGTAAGGACCACCACAATTATAAAATAATAAAAAATAATTTAATTCATAAAAATACACACTAATCAAATATAAATTAAATCGACATGTTCAAATAAACAAGTATAGAGACTCAAGGTGGTTATTCAACATAAACACTTAGTACTTGATCTAATATCAAGGTAAAACATAAAGAAACACATACTTTGCAATAGACCACAAGGTCTTTGTCAATGAATAAGAAGGTACAAACTATGAGGATCATCTTGACAAAAAATTCTCACATCTGTATCCATAAAACACAAAGTGGGCGAGAACATTGTTGGAGCGCGTTTCCACCTTACCACGAAGCAGTTACACTCCCCTAGAATCTTTCATGACATGAAATATACCCAACTCGACACAAGGAAGTCTAATAATGTGAAACTAACCAGAGTAATGAAATTTGTATATAGTGTGGCATATCTTCATTTTAATGTGAATGTAACGACATCGTGGGAATACACCAAGCATAGATATATATTCATAGAAATAGAAATATTTTCTCAACTATCCACAATTATATTGAACATCTTCGTTCCCCTCAATAATGTTTATCTTGAGGGATAAAATTAACAAGAAATCATCTCATCGACATATTGTATACACAAGATTACATGGAGACATACATGAGCATATAAGTTCATACAAAACACATAGGGACACACATGATCTTTAAGTGCATAAAAGTATATACAAGTGCTATAGTCTAGGCATTTTATTAAGTCTTCCCAAAACACACAAGGTTTGCAGTAAAATTTAGCTATGCTATACTTTCTTTATAAGTTCATGCATGATTACCAATTTAACCATAAGTATATAAGTAAACTAATCATAATATTTCTCGTCACACACATGAGTGTTACATTTTTGTCCTTGATAACTGTGTCGCTACTGTTTGTGAGTTAGTGTTATGACAAGTGTTGTCATTCTTTTGGAATATTTGAGTTAAGTGTTTTGGTTGCGCCAGAATACTATGAGCTTGCTGGCAGTAACATTTGTTCTCCTTAGTATTGAAATTATGAATAACTCCAAAACGCTGCCAAAAACAAAATAGAAATAACGGATATCTGAAAAGATGCAGCACTAAGAAAAACGTAGGAAGAGACCTGGACGGGTGTCGTGATTGTCAGGACTTCTCTCTTCGTATCAAAAGTAATAAACTGCCTCCACTAAGTTACGCATATTGCAGGTTTAAAAATAACGCATTCACAATCATAAGGAAGTCATGCATATTACAGACATGTCTGACATTAACATTTTTTTAAATCATGAGGGAGTTTTGGGTGTTACTATGACTACATTTGATGACAATGACTATAGACCATCATTCATAGTTAAATAAAAATATGTTTTTTGTTAATCTTGGGTGTACCAGAGCCGTTTGGCAGTGGAGAAAATTTACACGGTGCCAAAAATATTGGCCAGACTCGACGGTGCGAGTAATTGATTAGAAAATGGAAGCTTGTGTTTTGTGACAGCTGCACAGGTCATTTTTCTCGTATACGATGAACTGGAGTATCATGGTAGAGAATTATCTTTTTGTTTTTTACATACACCGATGACGGGAAAATGATGAAGTATGTGTCTGCAGTTTTGAATGACCAAATGGCATGGATTCAATGCGAAAAATGTGATTGCAAATTTTAAAAATAAAAATCGACTAAGAAAAGGTTAATGCATACACAAAACGTTTTTGAAGAAGACGACAAGGTGTCTGAAAATGATAGATGTCTCTGTCGAAAGACGGCTCAAAAAAAACCTTGGCGGATGATGAATTGGGTGTTGTACAGTGTTTGAGGAAGTCTTTCAAATTCTAAAAGAGCTGCAGCAGAAGAATAGTTTTTGTAGGGCAAGATAAGATACATGTCTGGATAAGAAAGTTTAGGATGCATATACAAGTGTGTGTCGAGGCGAAAAAGGGGCAAACAAGAGATTCAAACAGGGAAGTACCGAGTCTCAGGCGGATTAAGTTATAGCAATGATATAGCTAGTTCACATCTGTGAATAATGGCTATAAGTTTTATCTTGAACTAAAATTTGTGGGTGATAAAAGGCTGGCAGGGACCATAATATATTTTTCACTAGAAAAGAGTTCAGTCGTTTTTGGGGTGCATGAAAAGGGACTGTGTATGATGCATAGACAACAGGGGGACTATAGGAGATAACCAAATCTCAGGGTAACAAATCAGTAATCAAAATATATGAAAAGAAACCCGTTTTTGGTAGAGGAGTCTGATTGAGTTTTTAGTAGCAGGAGCGAATGTGTGCTGAGACGTGATTAGAGAGACAAATCTATGGAAAAGAAGCACAAGTTTGAGCTAAAGGAATTCTTCTCTCTTTAGAGGGTCTTTACATTTCAGTAAAGATATAAAAACTTCTTTTGTGTTGTAATCCTGTTATCTTTTATTCGAATAAGGTTGTAGCCTTACGAGACAGGTTGGAGCCTATTCTAGAGTTTTGTTTGTAAGATTTGTAGCTCTTTGAAAACGGGTTGTTGCCCAGCTGTTTAGTAGAAGCCGTGGTTTTTTAACCATGTTGGCTTTTCCATGTGATAAAATCCTGTGTGTCTCAACTTCATTTTCTTGAGTGTCTTTGCTTAATAGTTTTTATTGATAAAATTTGAAACGCTGATTCACCCCCTCCCCCTGTCAGCATTTCTCTGTTTTTCAATTGGTATCAGAGCAGGTCACTCTCTTCCCGTGCTTAAAAGCTTGAGAGTTCGATTCTTGTATCCATCATGAGTGCTTTAGAAGGTTTAGCTACAAACCGTGCCCCTCTCTTTGATGGAAACAACTTTGCTTTCTGGAGTGTTTGTATGAAAACCTACATCATGTCTCTTGGCTGTGATGTGTACCTCAGTCTCATAAATGACTATAAAATCCCTACTACTCCTCTTGTAGATGCTGATGATAAGAAGGAATTTGAGAACAATGCCAAGGCCATGAATGCAATCTTGTGTGGTCTAACTGAAGCTGAGTTTGTAAAGGTCATGCTCTACGACACAGCTAAAAAAATCTAGGACAAATTGCACAATGCATATCAAAGTGATGACAAAGTCAGGAAAGCCAAGGTTCAAACTCACAGGGCTATTTTTGAAGGTCTTTGAATAAAAGACAGCGAAAACATTGCTGCATATTTTTTGGGTGTTGATGAAGTTGTCAACGCTTTAAGAGGTCTAGGTGAAGATGTTGAAGAGAAGACTATAGTTCAAAAGATTCTTCGATCTCTTCCCATGAGACTTGATGCTAAAGTTTCTGTTGTTGAAGAAATGTCTGATTTAGACACTCTAACAGTTGATAAGCTACATGGCATCTTGATTGCATATGAAATGAGAACTACGGTTGAATGGTCTTCTAAAACTGAATCTGCATTTAAGGCTTCTAAAAGAAGCAAGGACAAAGAGACCAATCTAAGAGAAGGCTCGGATGAGGACTCAAATGAGGAATTAGCTTATCTCATTAGAAGGTTGAAAAAGGGTTTTAACAAAAATAGAAGCAAGTTTGGTCTGAAATGTTTCAACTGTGGTAAGCTTGGTCATTTTGCCTCTAAGTGTCCATTTGATAAAGATGAGGACAACAATGATGAAAATGAATTCAAGCACCGGAAATCTAAGAGGTTTACCAAGAAAAATTGGAAGTTCGAAAAGGGTAAGAAGGTGCTGTTTTCAAAAAATGACAACGATAATTCGTTAAGCAGCAAGAGTGATTCAAGGGTAAGTGAAGTCATGTTCATGGCTATTGATGATGTGGCTATTGATGATGTTAGTTCTGAAGATATTGGAGATGATGAAGTTGACCTTGAGCTTGAATTGATTTCAACTCTTTCTGAGATTAAGAAATTGAAAAAGAAAAATCTGAGTCTTGTGGATCTTCTTCAAGTTGAGAGTGGTGAAAAATTGAAGATTGCTACGTCTCTTAAAGAGGTTGAAACTAAGCTTGTAGATATTAAAATTCTGAATGAGGAGGCCAAAAAAATTCGTGAAGATTTATAAAATTAGATTCAATTAAAGGAAGATAACATTGCCAAGTTGGAAGCTGAAATTGTTGCTATGAGGAACATTGGTAAAACTTCTATGCTCTCTAGTGAAGAGCTATCTTTCAATAGTGGCAAAGTCACATTGAATGATGTTCTTGGCTCTCAAAGACCCACCAAAGATAGAAGAGGAGTTGGCTTGCAATCTGACCCAAACTCTTCATCACCGGAAATAATCAACTTACTCCCATCAAGGTAAACAAACCTTTCTTCTATGGCTATTATTTTGCATGTAATTACTTTGGTCATAGAGCTGCTGATTGTAGAGCTGTTCCATACAAGAATTATTATCAGCAAGAAAGAAACGTGTTTAGGAAGTACAATCTGATTTGCTATAACTGCAATAAGTTTGGACATACATCTAGATTTTGTAACAGCTACAATGCAGTTTCATTTTATAATGTTAAGCCTGAAAGAAGAGCTAAAGTGACTAAGGTTTGGAGGAGAAAAGTTCAAGAGACTCCTCTTAAAGCTCTTGTTGTTCAAACAACCTTTCTAGCTAGCAGTGAGAAGGACATATGGTATGTTGATAGTGGCTGCTCTCGCCATATGACAGGTGACTTGAGTAAGTTTTATTCTCTCGAGAAAATGAAAGGTGGTAAAGTTAGATTTGGTGGTAGCTCTTCTGCAAAAGTTGCTGGTATAGGTACAGTCCTAATTAATAATGATGAAACTATTGTGAAGAATGTTCTTTATGTAGAAGGGCTGAACATAATTTGCTAAGTGTAAGCCAGCTATGTGATCAAGGTTATGATCTCAGTTTTAACTCTAATGCTTGCTCTATTAAAAAGGGAATTGATGTCATAGCAAAAGCTAGTAGAGCAGAAAATAATTTTTACATTCTTGATGATTCTAATGATGAGACATGTTGTTTGAGCAAGGTAGAGGATGCTTGGCTTTGACACAAGCGGTTTGGACACCTTAACTTTGATAATCTTATTAAAATCAGCAAAAAGAAGGCTGTTAGAGACTTGCTAATGCTAGAAAAACCAACAGATGTTGTTTGCAAAAATTGTCAACAAGGAAAACAAACTAGAGCTTCCTCCAAACCAAAAGATGAATTCAGTAGTAGGCCACTTGAACTCATCCATACGGATCTTTGTGGACCAACAAGGGCAGCAAGTCTTCAAGGTGAGAAATATTTTATGCTCCTAATTGACGACTTTACACGCATGACATGGGTTACATTCCTAAAAGAAAAATTAGAAGCATTAGAGAAGTTTAAGATTTTTAAAAGTCTGGTTGAAAATGAAATGGACATGAAAATCAAATGCTTACGTTTTGATAATGGGGGAGAATTCACTTCTAATGAGTTTGTTAAGTTTTGTGAGCAACATGGTATTAAGAAACAGGTTTCAGCTCCAAGAACACCACAACAAAATGGTGTTGTGGAAAGGAAAAATAGAACCGTTCAGGAAATGACTCGTTGTATGATGAATGAAAGTAAGGTAAAAGATACATTTTGGAAAGAGGCTATCCACACTGTTGTTTATATTCAGAATAGAACATTGTTGAGACCCAAGCTCAAGAAGACTACTTATGAACTGTTGAAAGGTAAACCAGCTACTGTTAAATACTTTAAAATTTTTGGAAGTCCATGCTACATTAGGAGAGATGAAGATAACTTGGGTAAGTTTGAATCTAGAGCTGATGAAGGTATCTTTATTGGCTATTCTTCTAAGAGTAAGACATTCAAATGTTACAATAAAAGACTGCATAAATTAGTAGAGAGTGCTAATGTCAAGGTTCATGAAGTTACTAATCAATTTGATAAAAATGATGACAGCCCCAAAGAAGGTGAAACTCAAACCAGCACTGTGGTAGCTTCTAAAATTCAAACCAGCACTGTTGTACCTTCCTCTCCTCCACATGTTCAAGCTGGAACAACCAGCAAGAGTGGTGAAAGTGATAAAGGTAAAGTACAATCTGCTCACGAAGAAATAGTTTCTACATTTATTGATGTTGAAAATCTTCATGATAATTCTGGAAGTGATTCTCAAGATGAACATGATGCCTCTAATTTCAAAACTCCCTCTAAGTTTGTGCAAAAGAATCATCCTATTGATCAGGTTATAGGTGAAAGACAAACTAGAAATGCTAGAAAAAATGTTAACTACTTTGAGGATGATGATTTCTCACTCATCTCCATTTTTGAGCCTAAGTGTTTTGAAGAAACAGCTGTAGATAAACATTGGGTGGCTGCCATGAAAGAGGAGTTGGATGAAATAAAAAAGAGCAATACTTGGGAGCTTGTACCAAGACCCATCAACAAGAACGTGATTGGTATGAAATGGGTATACCAGAACAAGGTAAATGAAAATGGTAAGATTATTCGAAATAAGACATGTTTAGTTTACAAAAGTTACTCTGAGATTCAAGGTGTGGATTTTAGTGAAACCTTTGCACCAGTTGCAAGGTTAGAAGCAATCAATTTTTTTTTACTTTTGCTTCTTTCAAAGGCTTCAAAGTTTTTCAAATGGATGTAAAATCTGCTTTCTTAAATGGAGATTTAGTTGAAGAGATTTATGTTGAACAACCAGAAGGTCTGATTTCTTATAATGTAGACTATGTATGCAAGCTGAAAAAGACATTATATGGACTCAAACAAGCTCCTAGAGCTTGGTATGACAGGTCAAATAACTATTTGCAGCAATAGGGCTTCAAAAAGGGATATGTGGATAACAACTTGTACGTTAAAGAGGAAGGTAACAACATTCTTATTGTTGTTGTTTATGTTGATGATCTGATTTTTGGAAGTGATTGTGTCAAGATGTCCAAAAGATTTGCTGCGTGCATGAAAAATGAGTTCGAGATGTCTATGATGAGTGAGCTAACATATTTTCTTGGGCTACAAATTAATCAATCTTCTAAAGGTATTTTTATTTCCCAAGCTAAGTATGTTAGGGAGTTACTTAAGAGATTTAAGATGGAAGATTGTAATCCGGGCAGCACTCCTATGGAAACCGGATGTAAGTTAAGTTAGGAGGATGTGTCTCCTTCAGTTGATCAGTCTTTTTATAGATCTATGGTAGGGAGTTTGCTCTTTGTGACAGCCACTAGACCGGATATCATGCAAGCTGTGGGATATGTTGCTAGATTTCAAGCTTCTCTTAAACAAACACATGTTTCAGCAGTTAAAAGAATTTTTAAATATCTGAAAGGAACAATTGATTTTGGCCTTTGGTTTCCAAAGAGTTCTGATTTTCTTCTTACAGCTTATACAGATGCAGATTGGGGAGGTTCAGTGGATGATAAGAAAAGCACTAGTGGGTGTGCTTTCTTCTTAGGTGGGTGTTTGGTTTCATGGCTTAGCAAGAAACAGTCTTGCACTTCTTTATCCACCACTGAGGCTGAATATGTTGCAGCCGTGTCTTTTTGCACTTAGGTAATTTGGATGAAGAATACTTTACATGATTATAAGCTTGAGATTACTGATCCCATTTGTATTTTCTGTGACAACACAAGTGCCATTGACATTTCGAAGAATCCAGTGATGCATTCTCGAACCAAGCACATTCCAATTAAGTATCACTATCTGAAGGACCAGGTTGCAAATAATGTTGTTAAGCTGAATTATGTTTGTTCTCATGAGCAAATTGCAGATGTGTTTACTAAACCTCTACCCCGAGATCACTTCAAGTATCTTCGAAGCAAGCTTGGTGTTATTTCACCTCAATGAAAGGTTCGTCTTCAGCACTTCATTGCTATATCTTTCAAATTTTTGTTGCGTTTCAGCTGTGTGGTCATTGATGAAAAAGGGGGAGTAGACTTCCAGCGGGAGTTGGTTTGGTTTTATGGGGGAGTGGCTTCAAATGTGCATTGTTTTTAGATTGGTTCACTTGCTCAGGGGGAGTTTTTTAGTGTTCCCAAATGTTTCAGTAGTGTTTCCAATGGTTTGTCATCAATGACAAAAAGGGGGAGATTGTTACATTTTTGTCCTTGATAATTGTGTCGCTGCTATTTGTGAGTTAGTGTTATGACAAGTGTTGTCATTCTTTTGGAATATTTGACTTAAGTGTTTTGGTTGCGCCAGAATATTATGAGCTTGCTGGCAGTAACATTTGTTCTCCTTAGTATTAAAAGTATGAATAACTCCAAAACGCTGCCAAAAACAAAATGGAATTAATAGATATCTGAAAAGATGTATCACTGAGAAAAGCGTAGGAAGAGACCTGGACGGGTGTCGTGATTGTCAGGAGTTTTCTCTTCGTATCAAAAGTAATGAACTACCTCCACTAAGTTACACATATTGCAGGTTTAAAAATAACGCATTCACAGTCATAAGGAAGTCACGCATATTATAGACATGTTTGACATTAACGCTTTTTTAAATCATGAGGGAGTTTTGGGTGTTACTATGACTGCATTTGATGACATCGACTGTAGACCATCATGCGTAGTTAAATAAAAAAACATTTTTTGTTAATCTTGGCTGTACAGGAGCCGTTAGGCAGTGGAGAAAATTTACACGGTGCCAAAAATATTGGCCAGACCCGACGGTGCGAGTAATTGATTAGAAAATAGAAGTTTGTGTTTTGCGACAGCTGCACAGGTCATTTTTCTAGTATACGATGAACTAGAGTATCATGGTAGAGAATTATCTTTTTGTTTTTTACATACACTGATGATGGGAAAATGATGAAGTATGTGTCTGCAGTTTTGAATGACCAAATGGCGTGGATTCAATGCGAAAAATGTGATCACAAATTTTAAAAATAAAAATCGACTAAGAAAAAGTTAATGCATACACAAAACATTTTGGAAGAAGACGACAAGGTGTCTGAAAACGATAGATGTCTTTGTCGAAAGACGACTAAAAAAAACCCTGGCAGATGATGAATCGGGTGTTGTACAGTGTTTGAGGAAGTCTTTCAAATTCTAAAAGCGCTGCAGTAGAAGAATAGTTTTTGTGGGGCAAGATAAGATACATGTTTGGATAAGAAAGTTTAGGATGCATATCCAAGTGTGTGTCGAGGCGAAAAAGGGGCAAACAAGAGATTCAAATAGGGAAGTACTGAGTCTCAGGCGGATTAAGTTACATCAATGATATAGCTAGTTCACGTCTGGGAATAATGGCTATAAGTTTTATCTTGAACTAAAATTTGTGGGTGATAAAAGTGTTGGCAGGGACCACAATATATTTTTCACTAGAAAAGAGTTGAGTTGGTTTTGGGGTGCATGAAAAGGGACTTTGTATGATGCATAGACAACATGGGGACTATAGGAGATAACCAAATCTCAGGGTAACAAATCAATAATCAAAATATATGAAAAGAAACCCATTTTTGGTAGAGGAGTTTGATTGAGTTTTCAATAGCAGGAGTGAATGTGTGATGAGACATGATAAGAGAGACAAATTTGTGGAAAAGAAGCACAAGTTTGAAGAAGCAAAGGAATTCTTCACTCTTTAGAGGGTCTTTACATTTCAGTAAAGATATAAAAACTTCTTTTGTGTTGTAATCTTGTTATCTTTTATTCGAGTAAGGTTGTAGCCTTACGAGACAGGTTGGAGCCTGTTCTGGAGTTTTGTTTGTAAGAGTTGTAGCTCTTTGAAAACGGGTTGTTGCCCAACTGTTTAGTAGAAGCTGTGGCTTTTTAACCTTGTTGGGTTTTCCACGTCATAAAATCCTGTGTGTCTTAATTTCATTTGCTTGAGTGTGTGTTTGCTTAATAATTTTTATTGATAAAATTTGAAACACTGATTCATCCCCTCCCCCTCTCAGCATTTCTCTGTTTTTCAATTGGTATCAGAGCAGGTCACTCTCTTCCCGTGCTTAAAAGCTTGAGAGTTCGATCCTTGTATCCATCATGAGTGCCTTAGAAGGTCGAGCTACAAATCGTGCCCCTTTGTTTGATGGAAACAACTTTGCTTTCTGGAGTGTTTGTATGAAAACCAACATCATGTCTCTTGGCTGTGATGTGTACCTGAGTCTCGTAAATGGCTATAAAATCCCTACTACTCCTCCTGTAGATGCTGATGATAGGAATGAATTTGAGAACAATGCCAAGGCCATGAATGCAATCTTGTGTGGTTTAACTGAAGTTGAGTTTGTAAAGGTCATGCACTGCGACATAGCTAAAGGAATTTGAGATAAATTGCACAATGCATATCAAGGTGATGATAAAGTCAGGAAAGTCAAGGTTCAAACTCACAAGGCTATTTTTGAAGGTCTTCAAATGAAGGACAACGAAAACATTGCTACATATTTTTTGGGTGTTGATGAAGTTGTCAACGCTTTAAGAGGTCTAGGTGAAGATGTTGAAGAGAAGACTGTAGTTTAGAAGATTCTTCGATCTCTTCCCATGAGACTTGATGCTAAAGTCTCTGTTGTTGAAGAAATGTCTGATTTAGACACTGTAACAGTTGATAAGCTACATGGCATCTTGACTACATATGAAATGAGGACTATAGTTGAAGGGTTTTCTAAAACTGAATCTGCATTTAAGGCTTCTAAAAGAAGCAATGACAAAAAGACCAATCTAAGTGAAGGCTCGGATGAGGACTCAAATGAGGAATTAGCTTACCACATTAGAAGGTTGAAAAAGGGCTTTAACAAAAACAGAAGCAAGTTTGGTTTGAAATGTTTCAACTGTGGTAAGCTTGGTCATTTTGCCTCTAAGTGTCCATTTGATAAAGATGAGGACAACAATGATGAAAATGAATTCAAGCAGCAGAAATCTAAGAGGTTTACCTAGAAAAATTGGAAGTCTGAAAAGGGTAAGAAGGTGCTATTTTCAAAAAATGACAGCGATGATTCGTCAAGCAGCGAGAGTGATTCAAGGGCAAGTGAAGTCATGTTCATGGCTATTGATGATGTGGCTATTGATGATGCTAGTTCTGAAGATATTGGAGATGATGAAGATGATGAAGTTGACCTTGAGCTTGAATTGATTTCAGCTCTTTGTAAGATTAAGAAATTGAAAAAGAAAAATCTGAGTCTTGTGGATCTTCTTCAAGTTGAGAGTGGTGAAAAATTGAAGATTGCTACATCTCTTAAAGAGGTTGAAACTAAGCTTGTAGATATTAAAATTCTGAATGAGGAAGCCAAAAAAATTCGTGAAGATTTAGAAAATCATATTCAATTAAAGGAAGATAACATTGCCAAGTTGGAAGCTGAAATTGTTGCTATGAGGAACATTGGTAAAATTTCTATGCACTCTAGTGAAGAGCTATCTTTCAATAGTGGCAAAGTCACATTGGATGATATTCTTGGCTCTCAGAGACCCACCAAAGATAGAAGATTAGTTAGCTTGCAATCTGATCCAAACTCTTCATCACCGGAAAATAATCAGCCTACTCCCATCAAGGTAAACAAACCTTTCTTCTATGGCTATTATTTTGCATGTAATTACTTTGGTCATAGAGCTGCTAATTGTAGAGCTGTTCCATACAAGAATTATTATCAACATGAAAGAAATGTGTTTAAAAAGTACAAATTTGATTTGCTACAGCTGCAATAAGTCTGGACATACATCTAGATTTTGTAATAGCTAGAATGCAGATTCATTTTATAATATTGAGCCTTAAAGAAGAGCTAAAGTGACTAAGGTTTGGAGGAGAAAAGTTCAAGAGACTCCTCTTAAAGCTCTTGTTGTTCAAACAACCTTTCTAGCTAGCAGTGAGAAAGACATATGGTATGTTGATAGTGTCTACTCTCGACATATGACAGGTGACTTGAGTAAGTTTCATTCTCTCGAGAAAATGAAAGGTGGTAAAGTTAGATTTTGTGATAGCTCTTCTGCAAAGGTTGCTGGTATAGGTACAGTCCTAATTAATAATGATGAAACTATTGTTGAGAATTTTCTTTATGTAGAAGGACTGAAACATAATTTGCTAAGTGTGAGCCAGCTATGTGATCAAGGTTACGATCTCAGTTTTAACTCTAATGCTTGCTCTATTAAAAAAGGAATTGAGGTCATAGTGAAAGCTACTAGAGCAACAAATAATCTTTACATTCTTGATGATTCTAATGATGAGACATGTTGTTTGAGCAAGGTAGAGGATGCTTGGCTTTGGCACAAGCGGTTTGGACACGTTAACTTTGATAATCTTATTAAAATCAACAAAAAGGAGGCTGTTAGAGACTTGCCAATGCTAGAAAAATCAGCAGATGTTTGCAAAAATTGTCAAGAAGGCAAACAAACTAAAACTTCCTTCAAACCAAAAGATAAATTGAGCAGTAGGCCACTTGAGCTCATCCATACGGATCTTTGTGGACCAACAAGGGCAGCAAGTCTTCAAGGTGAGAAATATTTTATGCTCCTAATTGATGACTTTACACGCATGACATGGGTTACATTCCTAAAAGAAAAATCAGAAGCATTAGAGAAGTTTAAGATTTTTAAAAGTCTGGTTGAAAATGAAATGGACATGAAAATCAAATGCTTATGTTCTTATAATGGGGGAGAATTCACTTCTAATGAGTTTGTCAAGTTTTGTGAGCAACATGGTATTAAGAAACAGGTTTCAACTCCAAGAACACCACAACAAAATGGTGTTGTGGAAAGGAAAAATAGAACCATTCAGGAAATGGCTCGTTGTATGATGAATGAAAGTAAGGTAAAAGATACATTTTGGAGAGAGGTTGTCCACACTATTGTTTATATTCAGAATAGAACACTGTTGAGACCCAAACTTAAGAAGACTGCTTATGAACTGTGGAAAGGTAAACCAACTACTGTTAAATACTTTAAAATTTTTGGAAGTCCATGCTACATTAGGAGAGATGAAGATAACTTGGGTAAGTTTGAATCTAGAGCTGATGAATGTATCTTTCTTGACTATTCTTCTAAGAGTAATGCATTCAAATGTTACAATAAAAAGTTGCATAAATTAGTAGAGAGTGCTAATGTCAAGGTTCATGAAGTTACTAATCAATTTGATAAAAATGATGATAGCCCTAAAGAAGGTGAAACTCAAACCAACATTGTGGTAGCTTCTAAAATTCAAACCAACACTATTGTACCTTCCTCTTGTCGACATGTTCAAGCTGGAATAGCGAGCAAGAGTGGTGAAAGTGATAAAGGTGCACAATATGCTCACGAAGAAACAGTTCCTACATTTATTGATGTTGAAAATCTTCATGATAATTCTGGAAGTGATTCTCAAGATGAACATGATGCCTCTAATTTCAAAACTCACTCTAAGTTTGTACAAAACAATCATCCTATTGATCAGGTTATAGGTGAAAGGCAAACTAGAAATGTTAGAAAAAATGTTAACTACTTTGAGGATGATGATTTCTCACTCATCTCCATGTTTGAGCCTAAGTGTTTTGAAGAAGCAGCTGTAGATAAACATTGGGTGGCTGCCATGAAAGAGGAGTTGGATAAAATAAAAAAGAGCAATACTTGGGAGCTTGTACCAAGACCCATCAACAAGAATGTGATTGGTACAAAATGGGTATACAGGAACAAGGTAAATGGAGATGGTAAGATTATTCGAAATAAGACACGTTTAGTTTGCAAAGGTTACTCTGATATTGAAGGTGTGAATTTTAGTGAAACCTTTGCACCGGTTGCAAGGTTAGAAGCAATCATAATTTTTCTTTAATTTGCTTCTTTCAAAGGCTTCAAAGTTTTTCAAATGGATGTAAAATCTGCTTTCTTAAATGGAGATTTAGTTGAAGAGATATATGTTGAACAACTGGAAGGTCTGATTTCTTATAATGTAGACTATGTATGCAAGCTGAAAAAGACATTATATGGACTCAGATAAGCTCCTAGAGCTTGGTATGACAGGTCAAATAACTATTTGCAGCAACAGGGCTTCAAAAAGGGATATGTGGATTGCAACTTGTATGTTAAAGAGGAAGGTAACAACATTTTTATTGTTGTTGTTTATGTTGATCTGATTTTTGAAAGTGATTGTGTCAAGATGTCCAAGACATTTGCTGCGTGCATGAAAAATGAGTTGGAGATGTCTATAATGGGTGAGCTAACATATTTTCTTGGGCTGCAAATTAATCAATCCTCTAAAGGTATTTTTATTTTCCAAGCTAAGTATGTTAGGGAGTTACTTAAGAGATTTAAGATGAAAGATTGTAATCCGGTCACCACTCCTATGGAAACTAGATGTAAGTTAAGTTAGGAGGATGTGTCTCCTTCAGTTGATCAGTCTTTTTATAGATCTATGGTAGGGAGTCTGCTGTTTGTGATAGCCACTAGACTGGATATCATGCAGGATGTGGGATATGTTGCTAGATTTCAAGCTTCTCCTAAATAAACACATGTTTCAACTGTTAAAAGAATTTTTAAATATCTGAAAGGAATAGTTGATTTTGGTCTTTAGTTTCCAAAGAGTTCTGATTTTCTTCTTACAACGTATACAGATGCAGATTGGGGAGGTTCAGTGGATGATAAGAAAAACACTAGTAGGTGTGCTTTCTTCTTAGGTGGGTGTTTGGTTTCATGGCTTAGCAAGAAACAGTCTTGCTCTTCTTTATCCACCGCTGAGGCTGAATATGTTGCGACCGTGTCTTGTTGCACTCAGGTAATTTGGATGAAGAATACTTTACATGATTATAAGCTTGAGATTACTGATCCCATTTGTATTTTCTGTGACAACACAAGTGCCATTGACATTTCGAAGAATCCAGTGATGCATTCTCGGACCAAGCACATTCCAATTAAGTATCACTATCTGAAGGAGTAGGTTGCAAATAATGTTGTTAAGCTGAATTATGTTTGTTCTCAGGAGCAAATTGCAGATGTGTTTACTAAACCTCTACCCCGAGATCGCTTCGAGTATCTTCGAACGAAGCTTGGTGTTATTTCACCTCAATGAAAGGTTCGTCTTCAGCACTTCATTGCTATATCTTTCAAATTTTTGTTGCGTTTCAGCTGTGTGGTCATTGATGACAAAGGGGGAGTAGACTTCCAGTGGGAGTTGGTTTGGTTTTATGGGGAGTGGCTTCAAATGTGCATTGTTTTCAGATTGGTTCACTTGCTCAGGGGGAGTTTTTCAGCGTTGCCAAATGTTTCAGTAGTGTTTCCAATGGTTTGCCATCAATGACAAAAAGGGGGAGATTGTTACATTTTTGTCCTTGATAACTGTGTCGCTGCTATTTGTGAGTTAGTGTTATGACAAGTGTTGTCATTCTTTTGTAATATTTGACTTAAGTGTTTTGGTTGCGCCAGAATACTATGATCTTGCTGGCAGTAACATTTGTTCTCCTTAGTATTGAAAGTATGAATAACTCCAAAACGCTGCCAAAAACAAAATGGAAATAACGGATATCTGAAAATATGCAGCACTGAGAAAAACGTAAGAAGAGACCTTGACGGGTGTTGTGATTGTCAGGAGTTCTCTCTTTGTATCAAAAGTAATGAACTACCTCCACTAAGTTACACATATTGCAGGTTTAAAAATAACGCATTCACAGGTATAAGGAAGTCACGCATATTACAAACATGTCTGACATTAACATTTTTTTAAATCATGAGGGGGTTTTGGGTGTTACTATGATTGCATTTGATGACAACGACTGTAGACCATCATGCGTAGTTAAATAAAAAAACATTTTTTGTTAATCTTGGGTGTACATGAGCCGTTTGGCAGTGGAGAAAATTTATACGGTGCCAAAAATATTGGCCAGACCTGACAGTGCTAGTAATTGATTAGAAAACAAGTTTGTGTTTTGCGACAACTGCACAGGTCATTTTTCTAGTATACGATGAACTGGAGTATCATGGTAGAGAATTATCTTTTTGTTTTTTGCATACACCGATGATGGGAAAATGATGAAGTATGTGTCTGCAGTTTTAAATGACCAAATGGTGTGGATTCAATGCGAAATATGTGATTGCAAATTTTAAAAATAAAAATCGACTAAGAAAAGGTTAATGCATACACAGAATGTTTTTGAAGAAGACGACAAGGTATCTAAAAATGATAGATGTCTCTGTCGAAAGACGACTCAAAAAAAACCCTAGCGGATGATGAATTGGGTGTTGTATAGTGTTTGAGGAAGTCTTTCAAATTCTAAAAGAGCTGCAGCAGAAGAATAGTTTTTACGGGGCAAGATAAGATACATGTCTGGATAAGAAAGTTTAGGACGCATATAGAAGTGTGTGTTGAGGCCAAAAAAGGGCAAACAAGAGATTCAAAGAGGGAAGTACTGAGTCTCAGGCAGGTTAAGTTACAACAATGATATAGCTAGTCCACGTCTGTGAATAATGGCTATAAGTTTTATCTTGAACTAAAATTTGTGGGTGATAAAAGTGCTGGCAGGGACCACAATATATTTTTCACTAGAAAAGAGCTCAGTCGGTTTTGGGGTGCATGAAAAGGGACTGTGTATGATGCATAGACAACAGGGGGAGTATAGGAGATAACCAAATCTCAGGGTAACAAATCAGTAATCAAAATATATGAAAAGAAACCTATTTTTGGTAGAGGAGTTTGATTGAGTTTTCAGTAGCAGGAGCGAATGTGTGATGAGACGTGATAAGAGAGACAAATCTATGGAAAAGAAGCACAAGTCTGAGCCAAAGGAATTGTTCGCTCTTTAGAGGGTCTTTACATTTCAGTAAAGATATAAAAACTTCTTTTGTGTTGTAATCCTATTATATTTTATTCGAGTAAGGTTGTAGCCTTACGAGACAGGTTAGAGCCTGTTCTGGAGTTTTGTTTGTAAGATTTGTAGCTCTTTGAAAACAGGTTGTTGCCCAGTTGTTTAGTAGAAGCCGTGGTTTTTTAACCCTGTTGGGTTTTCCACGTGATAAAATCCTGTGTGTCTCAACTTCATTTGCTTGAGTGTGTCTTTGCTTAATAGTTTTTATTGATAAAATTTGAAACGCTGATTCACCCCCTCCCCCCCTCAGCATTTCTCTATTTTTCAATGAGGACATAAAATTGGTAATGAAATTAAAATATAACAATTATTCTACATCTGCAATATGACACTTCAAATACCTGTTGTTTGATAAGGTTAATTTCAATCATAACTATCACTATTCTATTCCTATTTCGTGTAAAATGGTGTTATATCATAGACCTGAAATGTTTCCCCCTTCCTACAATTTCTAAATCATTTTAAACTGCAAATGTTTGCAATAGATACACCATTAAGATACTTTGGTTATGATGATTTCTTTAGAACTTACGCCTATGCTTCCTACCTTTAAATATAGTACACAAAGAAAGAATACTTAAATAAGGGGTCAATAATATAAAGTTTATTTCATGTCATCCTCAAAATATTGGTATCATTTTCATGACTACCAATATTGTATTAGAAATTATGGTAGCACCTTAGAAATTATTTTGTCACACGTTAAACAACTAAATAAGAGATAACGTTAAACACTTGATTAAATATTCAAATCCTGTATCACCAGACAAATTGATAAATATGTATAATCACTATTATTATAGTTTTCCCTACAATTAAGGGGTTGCTATGAAGAAATCTTTCCCTATAATCAAGGATTCTCTAAAAATAGGTTTTACATCTCTAATAAGAAGAAATGGAATTTATAAAGTAAATCTTTAATAACAAGTTAAAACGGAAATATAATTCATGAATTAAACCTAAATAATAAGAACCTAAATATTCTTTTGATGGTAAGCTATAGTAAGAACAATTAAATATAGAATAACATATACTACATAATATTATTAACATGGAGAGGAGGAAACTGAATCCGTCACATGTTCGCATGGAACCTTTTAGCGCTATGCGATCATGCGACCAGCTGAAACTGAATCAGTCGCATGTTCGCATGGAACCTTTTAGCGCTATGCGATCATGCGACCAGCTAAAACTGAATCAGTCGCATGTTTGCATGGAACCTTTTAGCGCTATGCGATCATGCGTCAACTGATGCAGATGGAGAGGAGGAAACCAGGCTTTCAGAGAAATTTGAGAGGTTTCTAGGCTTTGAGTGGAAACCAGTTTTCGGAGGGAAAAGGTAACCACCCTTCATTCTTCAGAAGCAATCGATGGTCATCAAGAACAGACATCTAAGGGTTTACACAAAAAGATGGTATGGCTTGGAGGTTCAGGGGATTTCACAACTGGGCGAGAAAAGGGAACGAGACTGTTGACAGGCAAAGGTTTATCCAAGGAAATCAGCCTCACCCAAGAAAGATTCATAGCACGACTCATTGGTCTGATGGATATCAGCGCAACAAGGCTTTAAATCGCGCCTTACCCAACAAAAGGCTTGTCTTTAAATTTTCAAAAAATGGGTTAGGCCCTTCATCTTAGAAGAGCAAAAGTTTGAATCCAAACCTAATCCCCATTTTTCCAACATCCTCCAGAGGCATTCCATATAATCCTCCTCTGCCCAAAAAAGCATGGACGAACATTCATTGGAGGATACACAGAAAGAGACTAGCTCTCTTAGGCCCAAACTGAATATCTTTTCAATCTCATTCCAACAGGGGTTTTCCCAACGGAGTTCAAAAGATTTGGAAACCAGTCCCGACGGATGACATTCAAAGCAAAATCGTCAAAACTTCTAATCAGCAAGCCTTACTAGGCGCGGGGGATGATCCTTCTCGACATCATATTGCATTCATGCCTCCTTCTCATAGCTTGGAATCATAAAAAATGGGCCAGGTACCATCTATTACTTTCTCAGAAGACACCCTGAAACAAAGAAATCTATTTTTTTTACATTAGGGTATTATATGCAAGTTCTGGGATATTAAGGTGTCATACAATGAATTTAAGATTTGGGTCTCAAGCAACTGGGAAAATTTCTCCCAGATAGAAATACTAGATAATGAAACAAGATATTTCATGGTACTATTTAAAGACAAAACAGAGAGGGACTTCATATTTAGGCAAAAAGGATGGTTTTTCAAAAACAAAGGTTTACATATGCAACAATGGTCTCCTAATTTTAACAGCGCCAAAAACACCATCAAGTTTGTACCGATGTGGATTAATTTATTGAACCTTCCATTTGAATACAAAACATCAGAAATCATACAGATTATTGGCAACAAAGTGGGCATTTACTTATCTCATCTTTTTGATAAACCCTCGGCCTCTACTTGGATCTGTCTTTTAATGAATGTGGAAAAGGAATTGCCTATCTCCATTAAGTTCATCTCCAAGTACGGGATTTGGATTCAGATGATCTCTTATGCTTCTGATAAAACAATAATACTAGATAAAGTATCCCCGGCAGAAGCTAATTCTTCAGTTCACCAGAGTATTCAGATAATGCCATCATCTAAGCACTTCTCTCATATTCATCATCAAGATAATTTCTGCGAGAATTTGAAAATCTTTCTATGGTTGCTATTCAGCAAAATCAATATGTTTAAAAGAAAAATTGGGGTCCCCAAACATTTGTTTTGTCTCAACCCCTACATGAAGAAATTGCAATCTCTGATCTAGATGAATCAAAGACACCTCAGGCTACGGGGAGTATCCCCTCAAGACTTTCAGAGTACAGAGGACAACAAGTATTGCCAAAGGGAAAATACTGGCTAAATATGAAAGCTTTCAAAGAGATTTTTGGTAAATCCAGGGGCTCAGTTAAGCCTTTACTGATATCCCATCTACAACCAACATCTTATTTGACCCCGAAATTTAATTATGACATGGTAGAGCATTACATCTCCTTCTGGTTCAGACAAGTTCAAAAGGAATTGCTAGAAGAAATTGCTGATCAAGTTCTTCATGAAGATCATCCTCTGAACTCCACAAAGGATTTGGACAACTTTTCAATAAAATCAACTCTCGGGGTAGAGGATTCTGAAATTCCTAATCAAGAATATGATCATTGTCAGGATTCTCTCCTCCCCACAAAGGTTCTGATTAGCACCTCAACAGATTCAACTCTTAGGAAGGAGGCTTCCGGAAAGCTAAATCAAGAATATGATAATAATCAGGATCCCCTCAAGATTGAGGATGATATTTTAAAAATAAGGCTTTGTGATCTCAGGGAGTCCGCAAAGGCTAAAAATTGTTCTCCTTCCCCATCCCCTTCTTCGAAAGCATCAGAGGACCATAAAATTTCTCCCAACTCCGGTTGCAGGAAATCTTCAAGGATTAGAAATAAAGGGAAAAAGGATTCAAATATAGATCCATTGCTAGAGTTACCATACTCATTAGCTAAAAACAAAATGAAAGGAGGCTTAATTTCCCTCAAACCTTTGAAGCAGAGAATCATCCATAACAATTACTCCTCAGTGCAAGATGAGGTCTTTAGATACATAGAAGAACCTATCTCATCTAGACTCCAAGCTGTCTATGATCTTTTTGGATGTGCATCGGACGACCAGCATTCAACTAACTCATTTTCTTCCACCGTGGTGGAAAAAATGCTTGAAGATGACTACATAGAAGATGAAGAAAGATTGATGGACATAGATTTTCCAGAGGATACCTGAGAGATCAATTTTAGTTCTTTGGAGTCGGCAGGGGTCAAGACTAAGGAGTCCTATACCAAAAAGACTTCAGAACATCCCAATTTCTCATTAGGCTTAATGAAAATTGATCACAAAGTTGCTCTAGACTGAGGTTCAGTGAAAAAGAAAGGCAGGGGCAGGAAATCGGTAGCCACTCTAAGAGATGAAACTGGGGAAGAACATGATCAAGCCAAAATCACAACATATCTGAATGTAGGGAAGGGGAAGTTCCTTCCCAAGTCTCAATGAGACTCTTATCCTGGAACGTTAGGGGCCTAAATGCCCCTAACAAACAGCGGTTGGCTAAACGCTGTATATGGTCGTCCAAAGGAGATGTCATTTTTCTTCAAGAGACTAAAATGAATAAGGATCAGCTTGCCTCTTTTCTCCTGACCTTAGGTGATTGGAAAGCCTCAGCGGTTGAAGCAACAGGTTCTTCAGGAGGAATGGCAATTTTATGGAATCCAAGATCTTCTCATTATTCTCATATCTCAGACTCTATGAACTGGATGGGTGGTAAAATTCTTAGTACACAATCAAATCTAAGTATATTTGTAATCAATGTTTATGGACCCATTTCCAGAAAAAGGAAAATGGAGATTTGGGAGGAAATTAGCAATTGGTTTCTTTTATGGTTTGCATGGAATTTTATTGTGGGTGGAGACTTCAATGCTATCATACATGCATCAGAAAAACAAGGTGGATCTCAAAGACCTTCTCAATCTCAAGCAGACTTTCAGGACTAGCTTCAAAGAGATGATCTCATGGAAATTGATTTAGATAATGAAGCTTTTACACGGTCCAACAGAAGAATGGGTTTTGATAATATTTCAAAAAAGTTGGATAGGTTCCTCTTTAAAGGAGATATCACCTCCTTTCCTTTGATTTAAAAGCTTCTATTTTTCCCTCTTCAGGCTCTGATCACTTTCCCATTTGTCTGGACATTGTTGAAGAGGACAAACCCCACAAATGCTCTTTCAAATTTGAGAACATGTGGCTCAAAGAAGAAAACTTCACAGATATGATCAAAGATTGGTGGTCAGAGGTTTTAAGGTTGAAGGTTCCAAACTTTTCTGTTTTGTAACAAAACTTAAATTCATCAAGCAAAATCTTCTAATTTGGAACAGAACCCACTTCAATAATATCTTTTCATCCAAGGAAGATATTGAACTAAAGCTTTCAGACTTAAATAATAGTATTATGGAAAATGGGATGAATCGGGAATTATATATGGCAGAGAAAAATTTACTCAAGGATTTGGAAGATGTTCTTAGCAAAGAGGAAATTTTTTGGAAACATAAATCAAGGGAAAATTGGTTAGCAGCAAGAGATAAAAACACCAAATTCTTTCACTCCAGCACTAAGTGCCGTAGAAACACAAACATGATCCTTCAAATTGCCAACTCTGAGGGATCCATCTTGTCAGATCAAAAAGAGATTCAGAAGGAAATTGTCTTATTTTTCTCAAAACTGTTGAATAATTCAGATAGCTTCCCTCTTAAATGTCAACAAGAGTTACTATGCAACATTCCTAAAATCTTATCGGATGTTGATAACCAAAATCTAATGAAAGCATTCTCGAAAGAAGAAATCTTGCAAACTATATCACAAATGGCCCCAGATAAAGCCCTAGGCCCGGATGGCTTTCCTCATTTTTTCTTACATTGCTGGAATGTGTTTGGGAAGGAATTCACAGCGGCCTTGGAAGCAGCCAGATCTTCAGGTAGATTCCTAACTGAAATCAATAACACTTTTATTGCTCTCATTCCTAAAAAAGAAAATGCTAATTCTTTAGATGAATTCAGACCCATTGCATTATGTAACACCATTTATAAGGTCTTATCAAAATCTCTTGCAAATAGATTAAAGTTAATCTTAGGCAAAATTATTGGAGAAGAGCAAACCGGGTTTGTTCCAGGTAGATCTATATTTGATGGTATCATTATTGCACAAGAGACTATTCATTCTATACAACATTCCAAAAAATCTAGTATGATCATTAAGTTGGATATTAAGAAAGCCTATGACAAAGTTAATTGGAGATTCTTATCTAAATGTATGGAAGGTTTTGGTTTCTCTAAGGCTTGGATAAATCTGATCTTCTATTGTATATCTTCTCCAAAATATTCCATCTTGATAAATGGTTCCCCTCAAGGTTTTTTTGGAGGTTCGAATGGTATCAAACAAGGGGATCCCCTATCCCCCTTTTTGTATATCATCATGGCAGAAGCTTTGGGTCGCAACATTGTTAATCTTCAACTTCATGGTGGTATTAAAGGAATTGCAGTCACTTTCTCAGTTTGTCTGGTCACTCACCAATAGTTTGCAAACGACACTCTTCTTTTTGGTTATGGTTCTATCAGGGAAGCCAATCAATTCAAGGCAATCTTGCATAAATATGCTCTAGCTTTAGGTCAGGCAGTAAACAAAGACAAATCGGTCATAAATTTCTTTCACACAAAAAAGAGAGTGCAACTGAAAATTGAGTCCTTATTGGCATTTAAAGTAGCATTCCTTCCTTGCTCATATCTGGGGATTCCCATAGATAAAAACCTCAGAACAACATGAGTTTGAAAACCAATCAATGAAAGGATGGACCAGAAAATTGTTAGTTGGAAAACTAAATGGTTATCATGGGCGGGCAGGATTGTCATGATTAAAGCTACACTGTCAGCGATACCTATTTACCTTTTGTCTTGCCTCCCTTTGTCCTCGGCTGGTTATATGGATATAGTTAAGAAGCTTAGGGATTTCTTCTGGCAAGGATGTGATCAGAACAGGAAATTCAACCTCATTTCTTGGGAGAACATTTGTAAACCTGCATCAGTTGGAGGAACGGGAATCAAAAACCAAATGTGGCAAAATCTAGCTTTGGGAGCGAAATTGTATTGGAAATTGATAAAAAATCAGGGTTATAAGTGGGTCAGAATTCTCAAAGGCAAGTATCTGGGCTCGGGAGTGGGTCATGAGGTATTTTGCATCAAAAATTTTCCTAGAGGATCAAGGATTTGGAATTTTATTTCAAAGTCTAGACACATTGTGGACTCGAATCTCTCTTGGAATGTCAGAAACGATAACTCAACCAGATTTTGGGAGGACTTTTGGGGAGGGTACCCAATCATGCAATCTATTCCAGGTCTTAATCAGATTATTCAGCTCTGCCAATCGGCTTGGGGTCCTCTTCTCAAAGATTACATTCTCCCATCTCCCTCTTCTGATGTGGACAATTCTTGGCATTGGAAGGACTTTTCAAGTGTGGGGGCAGATATTCAAGAATCAAATCTCTTAAAAGAAATTTTGCAAAATAGATATTTTCTTCTCAAAAATGGGAGTGATGAGATTATATGGAATGGTTCCGAGAATGACATTTACAAAGTGGAGGAGGGATATAAATTCTTATCAAGTCATCTTCAGAATTCTGTTTCAATTCCGATTCACTTATGTTGGAATAAATTGTGCCTCCCTAAGGCAGTAGTCTTTCTGTGGACAGCATCTTAGGGTCGTATCTTAACAGCAGACAGATTTTTAAAAATGGGCTTCTTGGGTCCATCAAGATGCTCTCTCTGTTTAAATCATGAAGAAACATACAATCACTTGTTACTCTCCCGTCCTTTTGCCACAAAATGCTGGGACTGGTTATGTTTAAAACTGAATTGGTATTTTGCTCACTCTCAAGACATTCAATCTCATCTTCTTGCCTAGCCTTCACTCTTCAAAGAAAGCCTTTGTGGTAATCTTTGGACCATCTCTCCCTCCATTGTAATATGGGAAATATGGAAAGAGAGAAACAGGAGGCTCTTCCAAGAAAATCTATGGCAATTGAGAATGTATTAAATAAAATTGAAGCGGCAATAGTGGAAATCATGAATTCCCGGATCCAAACCCACACTTCTATTCATAAATTTTACACCAGTTGGGATGATAAGATGATTAAAGGTTGGCATGGTCTCAAAACACCGATTTCCATTGGCAGGGGGTGTAAAGACAATCTTTAGCAAAGACTATCGTGTGTTTGGAAAGCCCCTTCCCCAAGCTGGTTCAAACTTAACTTCGATGGTGCCTCGAAAGGCAATCCAGGATCATCGGGAGCAGGCTGCATCATTCATTCCTCAAAGGGACATATTATTGCTCAATTAGTTATTCCCTTAGATCCGGATACCAACAATGTGGCCGAATTTAAAGCTTTGTTTCATGGTTTAGTATTAGCCAAGGAATTAAGATTAAATAAAGTGAAAATTGAGGGAGACTCAATGATTGTGATAAATGCAATCAAAGCAAGGTCGATCACCAATTGGAAATTACAAGCATTCCTTGAAATCATCTTAACTCTTATTTCCAAATTTGAATCGATAACGACTAATCACATATACCGTGAGGGTAAGGTAAAGCGGATGATTTGGCAAATGCTGCGGCGGGAGGTATACACATCAAAACTATCTCTCTTGAAATAAGGCACATCTCCAATCAAAATTGAATTGCACACAGTCCAGTGCAACGGTTATCTTTTTGGCATTAGCAGTAATCCCGAGAATGGCAATTTGGTTTTATATTGATTTGTTTATGCTTCCCAGCTTTTCGCTACAAAGGGGATGGTCACTTCACCATCTTTTGGGGCACTTTCGAAACAAGCCTTGTTGTGCAAGTTTTCTGCAACGGAACTGCGGTGGCGTACTTTCTCCTTCCAACATTGTCAGTTTTAGTAGATGGAGGTCAGCTTATCTCTGGCGGGATTTGGACGTGTTAGCAATTTGAAAAGCTAAGCTGTCATCATTTACCTTTTTGCCTAAATTTTCGTTCTCCAAAGCATATCTGAAGCGTACTTCTTCTTAACTACACTAAGATATTGAAGGTGAAAGAACTTCGATCTCATTAGAGGTTCAGACATTTTCCCTCTCCAAGTATTGATGGCAGTACAGGGATGGCAGAGATGAGTTGGAGATGCTCTTATCTCTGGCGATATCTTTATTGGCTTTGGAGAATGGTATATTTCCCTGTCATAGCACTTGTTGTAAACAAGGTATTTTGTCACTGCGGGGAGATGGGTTCCAGATTTTTGCATCTTTTGATTTTATGTTCTTCGTATGGTCTTGGCTTTAAAGACTATACCCAGTTGATGATTTTTTGGAAGCTGGATGTTATTAGGGGCTGAGCTATGTTGCTCCATATTTACAGCACCCCTTGTTTAGATTGTTTGACTAGTTTCAGGCACTGATTTACTATGTATATCTTAAATTTTTAGTATATAAATATACATACTACTGGCTTCGGCCTTTACCGATAAAAAAAAGAAGAAGTTAAAATAAAAATAGAATTCATAAAGTAAATCTTTAATAAGAAGTTAAAAAGGTTATTTCCATTATTTTAGTAGAAAATTTATACTATTTTAAATACTTTATTTTATGCTAGAGAATAGGCTTGAAATAATGTTTAAATAATAATAATAATAATTTAAAATGTAGAAAGAAAAACTCAACACCAACTCTATAATTTTTTTTTCAAACCAGAAACCTACTTTTGTAATGACAAATAATAATATTATTAAGAAAATATCACACACTATTACACATTTGTACATAAATTAAAATAAATGTAAGAACTTTTATTTATATAAGATTAATTCTATGTAAACATTTTTTTGTTTTGTTTCTCGCATGACCATGCCCCATTTCTTCTTTCTGCTTGAGTTTTGCATTTTTGAATTTTTATTTCTCATGGTATCTTATTTTCTCTGTGGGAGAAAGGAGGGAAACAATGAGGAGAACTTAGCATCTTTTCCAGTGGCTGGAGTTACAACGAAGAAGATACTCTTTGCAAAAAGGATATTTTTCAAAGACGATTACAATGCAAGAAATCATCTGCCATCTACCAAAGAAGATTCAAAAGGAAACCAAGTATAGTTTGGCATATTGATTTTTTCCTTGTAGGGAAAAAATAAGGTAATAGTTAAAAAATATGTTTTGTGCAGTTAAAAAATGGACTGTTGGAGCTAATGGGGGTTTGCACTGGGGAGACCAAAGGAGCCGAGGGGGAGAACCATGGAAAGGCCTGCTGGAGCAAAGGCAATGGTTGTCAGAGACTTGACACATGGCATTCGTTGATGGTAGGAGGGAGAGTTTGTGGAGGGGTGTGAGAGATTCTAGTCACTTTGGGATCTCAACACCCAGATTGCATTATGGGGAGAAGAATAGTAGGCCAGAGGGATTGCATTATGGGAGGAAGAAACAATGGTTAGAGGGAAGACTTCTTTAGTTTCAAAGACATCTATCCATTTACAATTATGAGTATCAAGGCTCAACAGAGAAAAGGTCCTTATTGAGATCAATCCACTTTGTTCCCAAGTGGGTATGGGAACTTGGGACAAGAAATCATATTAATATAACTAATAGATATACCAAAGAATAGTCAGGATAGAGGAACTCCACAAAATTTTCAAGCTTGAAACATACTAAGGAGCATAGTGAAGGGCATACAATTTATTACACCTAGTTCCCAATATAACATAAATCATTCATAGAGAAATATTTTTTCATGATACTTTCCACGAAGGAGATACATGAAATGGTCGCAAGGCGGCACAGTGGTAAAGAAAAGAGTGAATAAAAATTATTTGCACTACTCATCAATCACAGTTAGGAAGCAAAGGGGAAGGCTAGAAAATGAAATGACATTCCCTAACAACATCCCCATCAACAACAAAAGGTTTTTTCGTCGACCTAAATTGAAGAAGGATACTTTTTGACAGAAATGGGTTAGGAAGATTAAAAGTGGTGAAGCAGATACAAATGGAAGATCATAAAAGCACATAGGTCAACAAATGGAATGTAGTCCAAATGATAATAGAGGGATACAAGAGGCTCAAGGGACAATGAGAGCCAAGGAGAATATAGATAATGTTCAAAGTCTTCAACAACGTCAACAAGAAGCATAACCAATCATAGAACAAGGAAGCATTCAAATTCAGTTGGAGGATGAGGTTCTTAAGATTAGGGAAATAAATTAAAGACAAACAACTTTAATCTGTAAGTTTTGGAACTCCTCTTTCTCACATGCTGTATTGTTGCAATGGATTAGACAATTGGCAGGAAATAGAAGAAATTTCTTTCTTAGATGATTTAAGTGGTATTTTCATAGTTATTTTTGCCTCAAAAGAAGGAAGAGACAGGGTTTACAACCAAAAAAAAATAAAAAAAATGTTGGTTCTTTAAGGGGCATGGTCTACAGATGCAGTTGTGGGTTTCCAATTTTCAAAAGACAAACTAATCTTGAGATTTACCCCGTTCCAGATTATCCTTAAAAACATGCCTTTAGAATATAGATGTCCAGAGACTTTGGAATCTATTGGTAATAAGCTAGGAATTTTTATGAACCACGACTCCTCTTCAACAGAAAGCTTGGGCTCTGCAAGGCTATGCATTCTATTGGATACTACTAAAACATTACCATACTCCATTAAATTTCTTCTTAACTCAAGGGAATGGATTCAAAAAATTCAATATGAACTTGAAGTTACAACTTTGATCAGAGGTGATGGGGATAATGGGGAATCTCAGTCGCGTGCTTCACAGAGGGGAGTTGGTTGTGATAACATATCAAAACATCAAAGATCACAACAAAGGGAAGTAACTTTAGTCAATAGATTCATAGAGACTTCCAACAAGCAAGAGAGAAAGAAAGATGTTATGGGAAACTCAAATTTGGAATAATGTAGAGTCATCTAGAATCATTGACAGAGTAGAACATGACTCACTTGATTAAAGCGAACCGATGCTTGGTAGGCAATGACGGGGGTTGTTCAGGAGGTTTGAAGAACAGAGGAATGTAAATACATTAGCTATAAAAAATACAAGTGAGAATGGATCATTCTCTATTTGGAATCTTTTAGATATGGAATGAAGAGTGATCAGAGCTATTGGGAAAATAATAAGAAGATCAATATTAATAGACTACGAAAAGATAGAAGCAGAGAGGCATTGAAGGAGATATTCTAGGGGAAGCTCTTCCTCAAAGAGATAGGAAACTGATTTAAGGGGTAGGAGTGTCCCTTACACAGAGCTTTGTAAGACATTTCAAATGTTAAATAACTGAATCATAATCAGAATAATGGAATTGAAGAGGTAACTAATATTGGAAAAGACTGTAACAAAATAATTCATAGAGAAAGTGTCAGAAGGATGCAAAATGTTTATTCAGAATGAATTATTTTAATAAATCAGTTATCTCAACCAAATCACTTAATGTGATGAACTAGTAAAATATGGTGGAGTTTGAAAATGGACAACGAGTTGGAAAATAATAAACATATGAGTTTCTTGAAGGAAGGATGTTGGTATAATGAACTAGAAAACTTATGAAGACTTTGCAAATTGTTTGTTGATTTAGGTTTGTGGAGAATGCAATTTAAAATGATGATGATGTAAAGACGTGGTGATAAATGATTTCATAATTTAAATACGATAGCTTTTGGATGATTGTGTCAGGTGTTAGGTTGTCGTGTCAGTTGGGGTAATGAAGTAGTTGGAAATTTATCTCAAAACTTCAATGCAACAATGACTTATACCAGGATTGGGTGTCAATGGTTTGTAAAATAATGCTATGCCAACAGAGCCTATTCTTTGATGTTGTGTCAAATGAAATGATGGTTTCTAATTCATTTATATAGGATAGCAAAAATATCGGATGTAGGGGTGGGTTATGAACTTTGAGAAGAGGTGCAATTATGAAGATTGAAGTGACTAGTGTAGAAATTTGATGCATCACTTAGAATGAATCTTTATGAACAATGATGGGTACTATGTGGGAAAGGACAAGTGTTTCCCTTTGGTGCCACCTTTTAGAAGTAGGGAAAGATGGAATAATGTGGAAAGTTTTTGATTTGACACCTTACATAAGATTTGGTATGGGCCATCTCTTAAGTGACAGGTTCATTCTTTTTGTAACTTCATTTCTCCCGTAACCCCTCCAATTTTCTTCTTCTCCAAGTCTCTTGTGTGGTTGTGTTTCTTTCCTCTACGATGGATTCAGCTCTGTGTTTCATTCCTATTAAGAACCCTAGACAAATGGCTTTCCTAAGGGAGGTCACTCAGGAAAGATGGGGCAAAATAATCAATGAAGATGTGGACGATGTAAATTTAAGAGCAGTTTAGAGAATTATGGGAAAGCAGTTTATTTACATTGATCATAGGTTTAGGGTGAATACAAACATCCCAACGAATTTTGTGGCTATCCTTCTAGCTATGGATTTGACGAAATAGAAGGCTATGCACACTTGCAGAAAGGTTTTTGATAATAATCTGCTAGGTGACATGGAAAAGTTTGTGGAGAATGTGGATGAAAACCTTCAGGTTCCTTTCTTGAAAGATTATGTTTCTGAAGAAGGAGATGGGCAGAGGTTAACCTTGGACATCCCGAAGAGGCACATTCTTACTTTAAGGGATAAGAAGGGTTTTGACAACCGTAAACCAGTGATAATACGAAACGTGGAGGTTTTATAAAGATGGGTTGGTATTAGAGAGATTGCGAGTTTTGACTGGTGGACGAACTATCTTTTTGAGGAGTTTTCCATTTCCCCTTATCTATGATCAGAGAGGGCATATTGTAAGAAAATGAGAGAAGAGACAGAGAAGGCAGGTGGTAAGGAAAGGAGGGAAGCACCAACACCAATAAATCCATTCCAAAGTTAGAAAGGCATGAAAGACCTAGACATGGCAAAGCTTGGTTCCCACTGGCAACTCTCATTTAGTGATACAAGAAGATGGCAACTCATGGAAGGTGGCACACAAAAGCTCAAGATTGGGTAGTCACTATTGCCCAGTTCTAGTGGGCTGAGAAAAGTTTTGAAGGTCAAACTTATGGGTCTGTGGTAGATAAGGAATTTTGTCTTTTGGTCTCGTTGAATCTGTTTTATTTTGGATAAATCTTATAGGATTTGGAAGGATTGTCTAGTTTGAGATTTTTGTTTTTTTAGCTCATTTCTTGGATTGGTTTAATTTAGACTATTATATCTTTAGCTATATTATGTATCTACTTTATATTAAGCAATACAAATCTTGGCTTAGGCCTTTTGCTGATTAAAAAAAGATAATTCTATGTAAAATATTTTACTATTGTAACTAATGAGACAAAAATATTCGTACTCTCAATCATTCATTTGAAATTTTAAAAGCATGTTTCTAAATGAGCAATTTTAGCAATAAAATGAATAATAATTGACAAAACCTTATTTTCTCTAAAATGGGAAGAGAAAACAAATTATTTAATATTAATTCTTCTTACGTTACTATCTGTTATTATTGTATTTTAAATTGTAATAATTTGAGACCGATTATATTCAATTCAAGGAAATAAATCTAAAATAGAAATTTCAATGTATAGTGAGTTGCCAATCCGCATTTAAATTTATCTTCTTGCACCCCTCTTTTAAGCTCATTATGTAGCATATTGACAGAACATGAGAAGACATTGAGATAAATTTACAAAAAAAGTACTAACATGAGAAGACATTAAGATACATTTACACAAAAGGTACTAACATGAGAAGACATTGAGATAAATTTACAAAAAAGTTTTTTTTTTTTTTTTTCAAAAGCAGCTATGGTGTAATATGATGGTTTGGTCAACTATTACAATGAAATTTTAATGCTATTAAATTATATATTTATATATGCAGTATGCAGATACTTACACTAATGAGTAAAGCAACAGTTCACAACAAAAGTTGAAAATGGCAGAGGAAAATAAAAGCTTTTAATATAAAAATGTGTATGTGAAATATGGGAATACAGTCAAGCCATGCAATTTACAAATTTCATTGGCTTCTACATTTTATGAATTTTGGTGTTTTGATTTTGGAATCAGGTATGGACATCTATCAAAGCATAATGTTTTTTTTTAACCACCATTATCATCAGAAATGCTCTGACAGATATGTATGCAAATATGTAAACACGAACAAGGCACGCGAATTATTTGACAAATTTATGTGAAAGAGAAGCATAAAGTTTATAATTTTTATTTGTTTTTGTTCTCTAATAGCTGATATAGAGGTTTTTTCTTCACTAGATAAAATTATCATCCTCAGCAGGCAAACATGAAATGCCTAATCCTCTGCCTCTAAGGATCTACTCAGATTGGACACAAGTAGAGAAATATACGCAAGGCTTCTATAGATGGAAGTCATTACTAGGGTTCCAAGAAGGTAAGGCAATTTGGCTTGAAGAAATTTTTGGAGCAAAGATAAATAATTAGAAGATCATGGATTGTGTATTCTCTTATTCTATTTTCACAGATAAAAAAAGAGAGCAATTTTTAACAATCATGATAACATTAGTAATTTTAATTATAAATAAAATGGTAAAAGAAAGATCTTAGCTGAGAACTGTTTCAAGTTATGATTTCCCCTTTCTCCTTATCCAACACTGAGCTCATAAATTTCCTCCATTCGCTTCCCCTAAATGTATGGTGCAACAAGGAGAGGATGCTCTTCAAATACCAGGTGAAGAAGGTACAATTGAAAATAGATGCGGTTAAGTTCCAGACAGAATGCACTGTTGACTAAATTTCAAAAATCGGAAAACACAACAGATTTTCAAAAATTGCAAAAAAATCACTGTATTTTAGCAAATCTGAAGAAAAATAGTTTGACTATTTATTTTTTTTGTCTTTGGGCGCATTCTGTCTATAGCTTAGCTAGCACCATTGAAAACTGAGAGGCCATGCTTGGACCACCCCCACCATACCTATGGCATTCCTCATAAATGCATAGCAATGTCCTTGGTTGGGTCATAATAAATATTGACTTGATTGTATTTCTTGCATTGGTTTAATTAAAAATAACAAAACAAATAAAATTTGAGTTATGACAACTATACTTAGGGTAAGTCATCAATAAATGATAAATAAAACATATGTAGTCTAGTTGAAGGAAGGATGTGGAATTGGACAAGCCAAATCACTACGAACAACTCTAGTATCTATGAAGATCTTGATATAATTTTATATATTGTTTGTTTATTTTCAAATATATTAAAGTTATATGTACATAAGCCATAGACTTTTATAAGTTATTTGTAGTTTTAGGTGTTAAAAAAGATACAAGAGTTAAATAACATGACGGAATAGAAAATTATTCATCGAAGTATCCTCTTTTTGAATTTTGTCTTAAAAATTTACCAAACATAAAATTAAGTAGTAGGTAGCTAAATATTAAAAAAAAAATTTCCTATTTCATATTTCCTACATTATCATTATGAACATTGCTATCATTTGAGTAAGTTTTATTGATGTTTTGTCACATCTACAGGTTTCCTCTTATTTATCTTTTTCAACACAATTGGAATTTTTTTTGACACAAGTCATTGAAATAAATAATTAAAAATCACCTTCTAAAAGAATTATTCTAAACTAAAATCATTGTTCCGTGTTGAACTAAGTATGCAAAGGTGAGTACTGAGAGGAGAGGGGTCAATCAGTACTGTAAAACACTTTTAAACAAATTAAACTTTCTCTCTTAATCATTTATTGATTCCTTAACATTTGCATTCATCACATGAAACATATAAAAGATAACTCGTAACACAATATTTGGTATTGCAGAAATTCTTGTTAGAGGATAAAAACTACAGTGGGGATGACACTCATGACACTTCCTTACTGTAGGAAAAAGATTTCTCGGTTAGAGCTACAATGTTATCTATTTTTGATAGCTTACCCTGTTAAGAGTATTAACTCGGATAAGAGTGTTCAGACTATTAAGTCTACTTTGTGAATGGATTTTACAATTCTAATCTAAGAACTACACCTAGTTAAAGGATTTACAATATAAGATTTGCTAAGATCTTCTCGGTTAAGAGACTTTACAATTCTGATTACTCTCTAATCAGTAACACTAACTTGTCTGTCAAACTTGCATCAATTATATGCTTATCAGACTCTTTATGCTCAATAACTCATTACCTCATACTGTGTACCTTTCACACTAACAATTTAGTACTTGGTATATTCAATTCTGAATCACAATCTCCATATGTTCTTCACTGCTCTGTTACTCGATGGCTTCTCTTCTCATCACCTTCTCAGTAATCTGCTTCATACATGCAATCTCCTCTTGCATTCATACCATGCTCTCTCTCTCTCTCTCTCTCTGATCCACTTATAGTGCTAGGTGTTCTAAAATAATCTCTTCAAGCGGTGCTAGCATTGGTTACTTCTCCAATACATATTTCATATTTTATTCTCATTGGTAGATCTCATCTCGTAATCATGGGGTAAGTGCACCAAGATGGTGGATAGTTTAGTGACCACATCCAAATAAAAAATAAAAATTTTCATAACCCATGCGGGTTATACAAAATTCAAAATAGTGCTAGGCTTGGTTTTACCAAGCCTAGCCAAAAATATTAAAAAATGCCAATAGGAGCTCAAAACCCTATTACTCAAAATACGTACGGGTTTTGAGGAATATGAACCAAGCCTAGCCAAAAATATTAAAAAATGCCAATAGGACCTCAAAACCTTATTACTCAAAATGCGTACGGGTTTTGAGGAACATCATATTCCCCAAAACCCACGTCTTTGGACCATTTCCAATGCTATAAATGAAGGAATAACGCGAACGTGTTTTGGTTCCATTTGCATTTTTCATCAATTCGCAACAATGGCACAGTGTCAGAAATGTAAGATTTTAGTGTTTCAATTGTTTTTATTTGTATTTTATTTGAAGTAGGGTTTTTTAATTGATTTATGTTTTTAAAAAAAAAAATTGATGTAAGATAAGATCTATTAGATTTCCACAATCCATATTAATGTTCGTATTAGTTTCTGGATTCGATTGTGTAGTGAATTTTTTCCATCAACGTTTCAGATCATACTACATGATCCATCATCAGGATGCTAGAGATAAAAGAACATAATAAGATAGGTTGCAGATCCAACAAACAATAAAAAGAGGAGTGAGAGAGGAAGAGGGGAGGAGAGAGAAGACAAGTGCACGAAGATCCATAGTGACAAGACCTATATCTGTCAAAGATAAAAAATGACATGAAAAATAATGAAGAATAAAAAAAAAAAAGAGGGAATATCCCTTCAAAAAAATAGAATAAAAAGGAAATGATATAAAATAAATAAGAATTAAAGTGCGAAGAATATATATATATATATATATATATATATATATATATATATATATATATATATATATATATATATATATATATATATATATATATATATATATATATATATATATATATATATATATATATATAAACTTTTTGTTATAAAAATATAAAAAATATTTAATAAAAAAATAATAAAAAGATTCTACAAAGAATTCCCCAAAACGAAAAAGAAAACAAAGACCTTATGCACAAGAAACATAAGAAAAAATTGAACATGAGAAACAACCAAAACCACAAAATCCTCCTCCACAACCACCGCCACTCGTAAACCCTCCATGTCCTCCATTAGATCATGTAGATGCCACACAAGATGATATCATAAAATGCCTTACACATAATAGTGCCCAAATTTCTATATTGGTCAATAAGTTGAGGTCCTCTAGTCTCGACCACCACTCAACCCTTGCCTCGATGCTAGAAAGAATGGCCAATAGTGCAAATGAGGATTCTAGAGAGGTTACCAAATGGGTTTCATGGAGGGATAGGTGTCGAGCATTTTATGTGGATGGGTTGTCATATGATGAAATGAAAAAGGTCGTTCTTAAAAGTGACATATGTGCTCTTTTTACCAATCCTAGTCCTAGTAGTTCACCCTAGAACTAAATACGACTTGGTTTCCTATACATTGGTATGTTCACAATAGGATGAAAGCATCTTTTTGGGATAGGTGGTATATGGTCTTTGACCAAGCACCCTATAATAATTGGGAGGTGCCTCTTTATTTTTTGAGAAAGATATATTTTGAGTTTATCCTCGACGAGAAACCGAATTACTTTGACATCCGATAGTTCTAGGGTAGAGGGAGAGGCTTTGTGCATGATAGACTCGGGGCCCGTAGGGTGGTACAATCACAACATAGGAGGCCTCTAGCTAAAAAACCCATGGTTCATGTTGCAGTCCCAATAGTTGTGAAGGAGTCCATATATTTACAGACCTTTCATGCAGCCACATCATTGACTGATGTCATTATTGAGCATGGAACACAATTTGTCAGAGTAGAGGGTGGATCAACACTTGTGTCACCTCCATTGTCATCAGATGCACCATTTGGATCAGCACTTATGCCATCTCCATCATCATCAGACACACCATTTGGATAAGCCCAACCCATTGCACAGATGTGCCCCAATTGTCAGGGTATATGTGTTGGGGTAGATACTGGCGTGAATGAAGATGGTTCGACATCTCATTCGTGTATACATTGAGGCGGTAGATGCCATGCATTCATTGTTGAGGATGCAACCCTCACAAATGACTTGATGATAATGGTATTTTCTAGAGAGCGGAGACAGGTTTGTTTATTTGTGTTTTGACATGTTATTAATTAATCACCTAAATCTTATAAAAGTAAATAATTTTTTATTTAGAGAATAATTTAAATTGATACATGAATAATATGCATTGCAGGGTGCAACATGTGATACAAGCACACCACAGAGTGTTTGTTCGTGTAGATGAAAATGTACACGTGTAGCTTTGACACCTGAGGTAATTTTTAAAAAATATTCCTTAAAATAGAATAATATGTATGTTTCAAAATATAATTTGTTAATAAATATGCATATTTATTTGGTGTTTTATAGGGCTTGTCGGTTGCTTAGATTTCTAAACTTGATGATATCACCCTTTCTGCCATTGACTTTGGTTTTGAAAACTTTGTGGTATAATATTTTGCAAATCTCTTGTTTACAATTTTAATTGAACCCATGCGGTATCATATTCATTTATCTTATGTTAATTTTTTTTGCTAGGGTACCTCATCTGATGTGAAGACACCGGGAAAGAGAAAGAAATCCTCAAGGACACCCAAACGAAAAAAGGTAATTCAATAGAATTTAAGTTTATTTGTTGAAATGTATTATTCATGATTAAACATGTACTTGTAGTCTATATTGATGAATGCACCTGACTAATATGTTCTATATATAGAAACAATTGGGTTTTATAAAATTAATGAATGCACTTGGTGTTGTTGATGTTCAGGAGAGAGAAGAGGTAACATTTTTATATTTACTTTCAATTGCATTCTTGATCATTCTAAATCTCTTATAAATCCTTCCTCTATGAATATGACATGTTATGATTGTTCATACAGGAATTGGTCGTAGCTCTGTCTCATCAATGGTGATGCCTCCTAAGAGTACACGAGAGCCATCTGAGGTTTCGGTATGCATTTTTTCTATATACATGTTAAACATATGCATTTAGATGAGTACATGCAATTTTATAATTTGTTTAGTTTTTCCTGACATATATGTTATTAACTTGTATTGATTTTATTTTACCTGTTACAACCCTCTTCACAACCTCCCATAGATCCTCTTCCTTTACATTTTGTTAGGAGTCCAACTCGCACAAGATTGTGACCTATGTACTCATAAACTATTTTTTTCTTGAAACATCTTCATAAAATCAGCTATGCATATATCCCTTTTCACTAACTCACACCTCTTTAATTCTTTTCCATCTTTAACACCATATGTGACTAACTTGTATTTTCAATGAATAAGAAGGTACAAACTATGAGGACCATCTTGACAAAAAATTCTCACAGTGGGCAAGAACATTGTTGAAGTGCGTTTCCACCTTACCACGAAGCAGTTACACTCCCCTAGAATCTTTCATGACATGAAATATACCCAACCCGACACGAGGAAGTCTAACAATGTGAAACTAACCAGAGTAATGAAATTTGTATATAGTGTGGCATATCTTTATTTTAATGTGAATGTAACATCGTGGGAATACACCAAGCATAGATATATATTCATAGAAATAGAAATATTTTCTGAACTATCCACAATTATATTGAACATCTTCGTTCCCCTCAATAATGTTTATCTTGAGGGATAAAATTAACATGAAATCATCTCATCGACATATTGTATACACAAGATTACATGGAGACATACATGAGCATATAAGTTCATACAAAACACATAGGGACACACATGATCTTTTAAGTGCATAAAAGTATATACAAGTGCTATAGTCTAGGCATTTTATTAAGTCTTCCCAAAACACACAAGGTTTGTAGTAAAATTTAGCTATGCTATACTTTCTTTATAAGTTCATGCATGATTACCAATTTAACCATAAGTATATAAGTAAACTAATCATAATGTTTCTCGTCACACACATGAGGACATAAAATCGGCAGTGAAATCAAAATATAACAATTATTCTACATCTGCAATATGACACTTCAAATACCTGTTGTTTCATAAGGTTAATTTCAATTATAACTATCCCTATTCTATTCCTATTTCGTGTAAAATAGTGTTATATCATAGACCTGAAATGTTTCCCCCTTCCTACAATTTCTAAATCATTTTAAACTCCAAATGTTTGCAATAGATACACGATTAAGACACTTTGGTTATGATGATTTCTTTAGAACTTACGCCTATACTTCCTACCTTTAAATATAGTACACAAAGAAAGAATACTTAAATAAGGGGCCAATAATATAAAGTTTATTTCATGTCATCCTCAAAATATTGGTATCATTTTCATGATTGCCAATATTGCATTAGAAATTATTTGGTCACTCGTTAAACAACTAAATAAGAGATAACGTTAAACACTTGATTAAATATTCAAATCTTGTATCAACAAACAAATAGATAAATATGTATAATCACTATTATTATAGTTTTCCCTACAATTAAGAGGTTGCTATGAATAAGTCTTTCCCTATAATTAAGGATTATCTAAAAATAGGTTTTACATATCCAATAAGAAGAAATGGAATTTATAAAGTAAATCTTTAATAATAAGTTAAAACGGAAATATAATTCATGAATTAAACCTAAATAATATGAAGTTAAAATGGAAATAGAATTCATAAAGTAAATCTTTAATAAGAAGTTAAAAAGGTTATTTCCATTATTTTAGTAGAAAATTTATACTATTTTAAATGCTTTATTTTAAGCTAGAGAATAGGCTTGAAATAATGTTTAAATAATAATAATAATTTAAAATCTAGAAAGAAAAACTTGACACCAACTCTATAAATTTTTTTTTCGAACCAGAAACCTACTTTTATAGTGACAAATAATAATATTATGAAGAAAACATCACATACTATTACATATTTGTACATAAATTAAAATAAATGTAAGCACTTTAATTTATATAAGATAATTCTATGTAAACATTTTTTGTTTTGTTTCTGGCATGACCATGCCCCATTTCTTCTTTCTTCTTGAGTTTTGCATTTTTGAATTTTCATTTTTCATGGTATCTTATTTTCTCTGTGGGATAAAGGAGGAGGGCAACAATGAGGCGAACTTAGCATCTTTGCCAGTGGTTGGAGTTGCAACGAAGAAGATACTCTTTGCCAAAAGGATATTTTTCAAGGACTATTGCAATGCAAGAAATCACCTGCCATCTAAAGAAAATTCAGAAGGAAAAAAAATACAGTTTGGCATATTGATTTTTTCCTTGTAGGGAAGAAATAAAGTAACAGTTAAAAAATATGTTTTGTGCAGTTAAAAAATGGACCGTTGGAGCTAATGGGGTTTGCACTGGGGAGACCAAAGGAGCTGACAAGGAGAACCATGGAAAGGCCTACTGGAGCAAAGACAATGGTTGTCAGAGACTTGACACATGACATTCATTGATGGTAGGAGGGAGAGTTTGTGGAGGGGTGTGAGAGATTCCAATCACTTTGGGATCTCAACACCTAGATTGTATTATGGGGAGAAGAATAGTAGGTTAGAGGGATTTCCTTATGGGAGGAAAAAAAATGGTTAGAGGGAGGATTTCTTTAGTTTCAAAGACATCTATTTGTTTCCAATTATGAGTATCAAGGCTCAACAGAGAAAAGGGGCTTATTGAAATCAATCCAATTTGTTCCCAAGTGGGTATGGGATCCTGGGACAAGAAATCAGAATAATACTAGCACTTGCACCTTTGAAGGGTGCAAGGGTTACGTCGCCGATAGTGTTAGTTATATATATATATATATATATATATATATATATATATATATATATATATATATATATATATATATATATATATATATATATATATATATATATATATATATATATATATATATATATATATATAATACAAAGAATAATCTATCTTTGTGAATCCCTCTCTCCCTCCCTATTTCTATTTCTTACTCACTCTCCCATCTCTCTTAACCTATCTTTTATTATCTCTCCCTATATCCCTATGCCTATATCACTGTAACTATCATTTCCTATATACAGATATCGATTTCTTTCTATACACCTGCTAAAATCTCGAAAAAAATAATAGATTACCTTTAAATTGGTTGGATTAAGTTATAATAGATCCATTGATTGACAGGAAATTTAGGATCTAAATATTTGATCTTCATCATGTATATCATACCTTATGATTCACACAATGTGGTTGATTACAAATTATGTTCAAATTGTTAAACAATACCTGCATAGAAATTTGAAATAAAGGTCACACATAAAACAATATTGTAATCTTTAATTCAATCTAACATGCAATAGCAAGGAAGAAAACCAAACCTGTATAAAAAATTACAATGAAAAAGTCTGACAATGTCAAAAGCTATTCTACCAAGATAACATATAGAGATATCTTTGTTTTTTGTCAATTGAACTATAAACCCCTTATAAATCCTTCTTGATTTGACATTTTCATTAAGCTGTGTAGCAAGCATTGCTTGCTGCATGTTTGTCCCGTCTAATAGTACCGTTCTGTATCGTTCCTGTGAGGCATGTGGCCCAATTGGTTTGATGTCCAAAACATGTACCATTGGTTGAAGATCTGTGGCTCCATTATCCATGAGAGAAATGACATTTATTGTCAAATTTGACTCCATGGTTTCAGCCAGACGGAGGTTTAGCAAACAATGTAGTCAAATTAATTATACGTAAATTATTCATCTAAATGTAGCTTTCGTTCAGTATATATTTGTTGTAATAAAAAGCATTCACACAATTTCATCCTCTATTCAAAAAAACACACTCTAATTTGCATTTTAATCTTAAATTAGTCTACAATCTAAAAAAACTCAAATCAATGATATTTTCATCAAAACCCTTAATTTGTCCCTAATTTAAACCTTTTTCCAAGAAAACCGCCACAACTTAAATGTAATTCACACAACCATGCTATAATATAGGGAACATTTTCTCTAAAACCCTTACTTTTAAAATGTAAATCCATTCAGAATCTATTTCATTGTAGGCATTCCTACATAAAAGTCACTCCTAACTACCACTTCAGTCTTTTTAGTTCAACATAATTATTTCACTTCACTTTAGGCATACTAAATGTTAGTCATTTAGAATTATTTCACTTCACTTTAGGCATACTAAATCTTAGTCATTTAGATTTATTGCCTAATCTGGAATTTAAACACTAAACTACATTTTCACTAAGTCATTTTTATTAAACCCTTTGTTAAAGACCTTTCAATTTAAGCCTGATTAACTAACTTGAAGTGTAAAAAAGGCAGTCTATATTAGATTTTTTTGCCTACCTTAAAATTTAAATTTTCAACAATCTTTTTTATAAATCATGAGATTTAACCTTTCTGCTTTGATATTGGTTTTTTTAATTGTCATATAAATTTAACTATCACCATATGCTCTTTGATTTATCTCTAATTGCACTCCTACACTAAAAAAAAAGTTTTCTTTTAAAACATGATTAGTTCCAAATATTTGTATATTTTTCTTGAAATATTAATTCTGTACCTTGGTTACTACATTGTGTGGTAATCTCAGGCTTGCATTTTGCTTATTTTCCATTGTCTACCATACAATTTCAGTCTTTGTACATGTATTTGTACATGTATAGGTGACTTTCTAATTCAGGAAAAAATCACTTCATCCGAAGATAACTTATATTTAATTTCTTTTATAATCAATTTGAAAATTTTAATATAATAATTTTTTTAGATTTAGTTAAAGAAAATCAAATCTTATATTAGATTTAATTTTATCTCTAATTTACTTGAAAAACATTTCATCTTATATATGATTATTGAATTACATCTCAAATCTTTAACCTAGACTTTTTCCGTGTTTAGTCTGCATACCTATTTTTCTCTCGAGATCAAACAACATAATAAAAACTGTTTACTACCAAAAAGGTAACTCGTAGGCAAGTCAGTATGCAAAATAATATAATAAAAATAAGTCAATACATATCTAAAAGATTTTCCTATACTCCTAACAATAGAATTAGCCAATCACTCTTCTTCAACTTGTAGGGTGTCATACAATTTTATTATTTATACAACAAGTCTACACAAACTTTATAAGGATGATTTCTTTTTAGATAGCAGGTGGAAGATGTTTTGGAATGACAAGCATTATTGAAAGAAGAAAACAAAATGGTACTTTAGTTGAATTTGAAATATACGTACATGTTAAAATCTGGTGGACAAGGTTATATCAAACCTAATATGAAAGAAAATCTGAGTGACAAAAGTCCATTGTCTACATAAAGATGAATTTATGTACCATAATTAGAAGACAAACATGTCAACTAATATATCTAAATTGCATATTTATCAAGTGCTTGGCTGTATATCTCAAGAAAAGCTTTCATAAAATTCATTAAGGAAAAAACAAAAATACCTTCTTAAATGGTTGTTGTTGTTCTTTTCTTTTAAATTTGATGTTTCGAGTCGAGCCATCAGCACAATGTTCTGTGATTTTCATTCCATCAGCGTGCTTCAGAGTAGAAGATTTGCATCAATTTCAAATCTTTTGGAGCAATACTGCCAGGGAACATGAATGACGCATGCTAATATGGAAGCGATCTCTTTCCCGGCGTAAGACTACCGGATAGTCTGAAAAATCCGGCGGCAGTTCCCCCGGGAGAAAGCCTATCGGCTAATAACTGATAGATATACCAGAGGAAGAGGTTTGGCCATTCTCTGGAATAGTCAGGATAGAGGGACTCCACAAAAGTTTCAAGCTTTAAACATACTGAAGGATACACAACTTATTACACCCATTTCCCAATATAGCATAAATCATTCATAGGGAAAAAAAATTCAGGATACTTTCCACGAAGGAGGTACAGGAAATGGTCGCAAGGCGACACAGTGGTAAAGAAAAGAGTGAATAAAAATAATTTTCACTACTCATGAAATGACGTTCCCTAACAACATACCCATATTTCCAACTTCGAAGAGAGGTTCTACTTTTAACATGCATCTTCCTCATGAAGCCTGGACACAACACTATTGCGACAACAATACGAGAAGGAACCGAATTTGTCAACAATTCAAGGAGGGGTTTTTTTGGGAATACACACGGAAAGCGCGAGAATGGAAGGGGTGTGAAGAGATACTAGTTAGAGACTCAAGGACAAATTCATATCAACAAAAATATGTTTTTTCATCGACCTAAATTGAAGAAGGATTCTTTTTGATAGAAATGGGTTAGGAAGATTAAAAGTGGTGAAGCAGATACGGATGGAAGATCACACAAGCACATAAGTCGACAAATGGAATGTAGTCCAAATGATAATAGAGGGCTACAAGAGGCTCAAGGGACAAGGAGAGCTAAGGAGAATATAGATAATGTTCAAAGTCTTCAACAACGTCAACAAGAAGCATAACCAATCATAGAACAAGGAAGTATTCAAATTCAGCTGGAGGATGAGGTTCTTGTTAGAATAATAATGTCCTAATCAATTGAGGGGGGTGAATCAATTGATGTAAATAATCAATACTTTAACCTTTATCTCATTGCTTAAGACAAAATACTGAACTGAAAGGTAAATGCAACAATAATACACATACACATGAACACCAAGATTTGTTCTTGAGGAAAACCCTGTTAAGGGAAAAACCTTGCGGGGATGACACCCACAAATATATGCACTATGAGTATAATAACCCTGTTAAGAGTTCTGACCCTGTTAGGAGGCGAGTATTACAATAGGCAGGTCCTGGTTAAGGACAGACCCTGCTAAGAGCCCTTTTACAATGTGGTCCCTTTTAAGAAATCAACCTTGCTAAGAGTCTAGCCCTGCTAGAGGCAATAACCCTGCTAGGGGTGTACAATAAATCAACCTGATTAAGAGACTTGAGAGTTAAAGCTACCCTTAGGTTCTCCAAACCTCACAACTTCAAGGCTGAGATAATTCTGATCTGAAACTACTTCCAGTATTCAAACACTGCCAAGCAAGCTCCACCTTGTGCCCAAATGCACAACTACTATTATCCAAACAATAACCAATGCAACCTCAAGCTCGCATTCCTGTTTGTAATTTGCATATGCAGTACCTTCCTATTTTCTAAGGATTTCAATCCTTATATACAAATTACAACAATTAAATATGGGTCGGCCTACATAGGATAAATCCTATTTACAAAATACAAATGGATCCATGTGAAGATGCACACGACACCTCTTACAATGTTACAACATAAAAATTACATCAATTAATCATCCAGATCCATAAATCAAGCTCGCACATCAAATTACTTGAAACGTGTTCCAAGTCATCCTCCAAATAGGTCTTCACCAATACACATGCGATAACTGACGTCACTTGTAAGATCATAACTCCATATGATCGCAATAAGCTCTCCATCCGGTATCAAACAGGAACCTATGTTCACTCATCATGATTTACACAATCATGAATGTTGTCCACAAGGTTTTGCAACCAACTCTGTGAAAACCTCAGTTTCTGTCTCCTGAAAACCAATCATCAATAAATCAACCATAAGTCTGTCACATCTATTCATAAGCATGTGCAATCACAACTAGTGACCCAAGACAGTATGTGGATTCTTCATCTAAGTTCGCACGTGCTAATTCATTGTACAGTGTCCGTATAATTCTCTGCAACCTGTTTGCAAGCTTCTGAATAACCAATTAGTAACATATGTTGACATCAATGACAAACTTTGTCATGAATGCCACACACAATATCTATAACATATCTCCAACATTACTAGGATACTTCCCCACATGAATACCATCAGCATTCATGCTACCAATCTCCCCCTTTGGCATTGATGACAACATATATAAAAAACATCTAAGTTCCATAAATACCAAACATGTCTCTGTTGTATCTGATTTTCAAATCATCAAATCCTCTTCATTAATCATCAAATCCTCTTCATCAATCAATATGAATCTTTTGACCATTTCTCCCCAAGAGGATGATCTTCTCATATTCTTCCCTCCCATTGATATTACTCCATACATATCAAAGGATGTTTTTCATGTGTTATTCTCTCCCCCATTGACATCAATGTCAAAGGTATCATTATGTCTCCAAGAGTCCTCAGTGACTCATTTCAAATACATATACTGTCCCATAGAGAAGCATCAAGCATTCAGTCCAGATAATGAAATAGTACTTTGATGTTTCTGGACTAATGCAACTTCTGTATTAATTATTCAAAAGCAGGCTAGGGCATAACCCCTAGCATACCTCTCAAATACTCAAATGTATCCTTCGGTATAGGTTTTGTAAAAATGTCTACTATTTTCTCCTTGTATTCACATATTCTAATTTCACTTCTTTATCTGCTACCTTATCTCTCAAGAAATGATACTTTATTCTCTATATGTTTTATCTTTGAATGCATAACAGGATTCGTTGACATATTTATTGTGCTAGTATTGTCACAATGGATAGTAACTGAATCCTCAAGACATACTCCAATATCCTTCAACATTTTCTTCATCCATATAATCTATGGACAATTGATTGCAGCTACAACATACTCTGATTCTACTGTAGACTGAGCAATGCAATCTTGTTTCTTGCTAAGCCAAGAGATCAACCTTTTACCAAGGAAGAATACTCCTCCACTTGTACTCTTTCTATCATCTACATTCCCCGCCCAATCAGTATCAGTGAAAGCATGAAATTTAAAGTTCTGTGATCTATCATACCATAGACCAAACTCAATTGTACCCTTTAAGTATCTGAATATCCCTTTTACTGCCATAAGGTGAGATTCTTTAGGATCTGCTTGAAATCTTGCAACAATTCCAACTGCATTAGCAATATCAGGTCTAGTATGTGTTAGATACTGAAGACCTCCAATCATTGATCTGTATTTTGTTTGTGGTACATTTTTTGCTTCATCCTTTAAAGATAACTTAGTCTCAGTTACCATAGAAGTTCCAACAAGTTTATTGTCATTCATGACAAACTTTTTCAACATTTATTTAAGATATTTGGTCTGAGATATGAATATCCCTTTCTTACTTTGACTGATTTGCAGTCCAAGGAAGAATTTCATCTCCCCAATCATAAACATTTCAAATTCACTTTTCATCTCATCTGCAAACTTATTACTCATTTCATCATTTCCTCCAAAGATAATATCATCAACAAAAACTTCAACAATCAAGATAACTTCTTCATTGATTTTTAAGTACAAATTGTTGTCAACATTACCTTTCTTGAATCCCAAATAAATTAGATACTTATCCAATCTTACATACCAAGCTCTTGGTGCTTGTTTCAATCCATACAAAGCCTTCTTCAATCTGCAAACTAGATCTTCATTTCCTGATAAAGGAAATCCATTAGGTTTCTCAATGTCTACTTCTTCCAAGTCTCCATTAAGAACAATTGATTTCACATCCATTTGATATACTTTGAAATCCTTATAAGCAGCATAAGCTAAGAATAATCTTATTGCCTCAATCCTAGCAACAGGTGCAAAGGTTTTTCCAAAATCAATTCTTTCTTGTTGTGAATACCCTTTACACACCAATCTGACTTTGTTTCTAACAACAACTCCTTCATTCATATTGTCTCTAAATACCCACGTAGTACCAATCACATTTTTGTCTTTAGGTCTTGGAACCAATTCCCAAGTGTTATTTTTCTGGATTTTCTCCAATTCTTCCTTCATGGCTTTGATCCATGATTCATCTCTGCATGCCTCATCTGTGGATTGTGGTTCTACTTGTGAGTTCAAGCAAATGACATTTGTAGTTTGCAACCTTTCCTCTTTGTTTTGTGATCTCGTTCTAGTTCCCTTAATGATTTCTTAAAATATATTTTGGTGTGGTCTGCTCCCTCAACTCCACACTTATGCCATTGTCAATTATAAAAACATCCTAAGATGCTTCATTCCTTTCATTCTCATCACCATTCTTTATTGTCTGCATATTATCATGATTTGTATTCATATTATCAAATGTAATCTCATAGGGGTTAAAGTCACAATACCTTTCTCTAACTTGAAACTTTTCATCAAATCTCACATTAGTACTTTCAATCAGCTTCCTAGTTCTCATATTGTAACACCTATAAGCTTTACTTCTAGTAGAGTAGCCAAGGAATATGCCTTCATCACTTCTAGCATCAAATTTTCCTATAAATTCATCTCTTTTAATGTAGCATTTACTTCCAAATATTTTGAAATAACTAATAGTAGGCGTATTACGATACCATAGATCAAATGGTGTCTTGCATGTACCTTCTCTGATTTGTACTATATTCATTGAGTATACTGTTGTATTGACTGCTTCTCTCCAATGCATATGTGGAACTTTTCCTTCTATCAACATGGTTCTTGCCACATCAAGAACTATTATTTTTCTTCTTTCAGCAACTCCATTTTGTTGTGGGGTCCTAGGTGCAGAAGTCTGCCTCATAATACTATGCTTCTCACAAAAGATATTGAATTCATGTGAAATGAACTCTCCACCTTTTTTTGATCTCAAAGACTTTATCTTTAAGCCTATTTCATTCTCAACTTTTTCCTTATAAAAATTAAAAGTCTCAAATATTTCTGATTTTTCTCTAAGAAATCCAACCCACATCATTCTAGAATAATCATTAGTGAATATGATAAAGTATCTGTCTCCAAAGTATGACCTAGTCTGAGTAGGTCCACAAAGATCTATATGAATCTGCTCCAATTTTCTATTTGTTGAATATCCTTTGCTTGCAAAATTGCTTCTTGTCTGCTTTCCCAAAACACATTCTCTACATGTGTAGTGTTAGTAGGTTTCACAATCTTAGGTAGATCTTTGATAGCACTATTGTTAGATGCTTTTACCATGTTATCAAAATTGATATGAAAAAACCTTCTATGTCGTAACCAACTGTCATCAATCTTTGCAACAAAACAACTAACCTCAGTTGAGTTCTATTGAAATATATTACCTCTGGTCTTAGTACCAGATGTGATCAATTCTCCATTAGCTCATCTAATAGAGAAATGACCATCCTTGAATTCCAAATGATAACCCTTATCCACAAGTTGTCCAACACTTAACAAGTTATGTTTTAAGCCATTCACAAACAGTACATCATTAGTGTTAGTCTTTCCATCTAAAGTAATTGATCCTCTACCAACAATTATTCTAGGAGTATTATCACCAAACCTTACAACTCCACCATCAAACTTCTTTAATTGAATGAATCTATCCTTGTCACCATTCATATGATGTGAACATCCACTATCAATTATCCAATCATTTTTCTTATCAATATGAGAAACTAAGGCTTTTTATTCATGGACATGATCTTCTTCTTTGATAGCAACAAAACCCAAAACATCATTTCATTCATCATCTAAATCTTTAGATCCATCACTAGCATAATAGCATTCCTTATCATTCTTTTTCTTCCCATATTTAGGCCTATGTTTAGGTACTCCAGTTGGACATCTAGATGCAAAATGACCAACCTTATTGCAGTTAAAATATTTCAAAGGTAATTTTCCTTCAAACTTACCTTTACCTTTTATTTCTCTCCTGGTGATCAGGGCCATGATTTTCTCATCCACTTGATTGTCTAACTTTTGAATCTCTTCCCATTCTTCAACATATTCTCCAAGGTCTTCCATGTGCTTATTCACTCTGCTAGATCCAACACCAACAGATCTAGTTCTTGGAACAATAGCCTTAAATTTTGTCTCTACCTTAGGTCGAACATCTTTTAGCTCTACGGTCTCAAAGATAGTTAGCTTGGCCACTAACATTTCTATGGTGAAATCTTTGTATTGTGGTATAGTCTCCTTCAAAGCAAGAACTTTGGGTTTGTAAGGAGTTACCGATCTCAATTTTTTTTATATGACTTCATCTTTTGTATAAGTACCTCCATTGTTTCTGATTCTAATCACACATTTAGATACTCTCTAAACATACATCCTTATTGTTTCATCATCCTTCATTTGCACTATCTCCATCTTTGTTCTCCAATTTTGTAACTTCGCTCACTTAGTGTATTCATCTCCTTCATAAAGTGCAATTATTCTTTTCCAGATCTCACTTGCCTTTGTTAGATCTCTGACCTCTGTAAATCCACCATTAGATAATGCATTAAACAAAGCTTCCTTTGCAAAAACATTACACACAAATCTTTTCCTTTCTTCTTCAGTAGTAGTAAGTGTCTCAAGGTCTTCTTCCTTTATGATAGGCACATCATTCCAAGTAATGAGCCAATATTCCAAACCCATGCACATCGGATGATTCTTCATCTTCTCCTTCCATGTGTCAAAATTGTATGCGTCAAACTTAGGACTCTCCTTTCTGAATAAGACCATCCTGATCTTTGCCTCAAGCTGTTAAGTTTCCTAACTGGGGACCAAAATCTCTTATACCAATTGTTAGAATAATAATGTCCTAATCAACTGAGAAGGGGGGGGGGGGGGGGTGAATCAGTTGATGCCAATAATCAATACTTTAACCTTTATCTCATTCCTTAAGACAAAATACTAAACTGAAAGGTAAATGCAACAATAATAGACATACACATGAACACCAAGATTTGTTCTCAAGGAAAACCCTGCAAAGGGAAAAACTCCGATGGGGATGACACCCACAAATATATACACTATGAGTATAATAACCGTGTTAAGAGTTATGACCCTGTTTAGGATTTGAGTATTGCAATAGACAGGTCCTGGTTAAAGAAAGACCCTGCTAAGAGCCCTTTTACAATGTGATCCTTGTTAAGGAATTGACCTTGCTAAGAGTCCAACCCTGCTAGAGGCAATAACCATGTTAGGGTTGTACAATAGATCAACCTGGTTAAGATATTTGAGAGTTAAAGCTACCCTTAGGTTCGCCAAACCTCACAACTTCAAGACAGATAATTCTGATTTGAAACTACTTCCAATATTCAACCACTGTCAAGAAAGCTCCATCTTGTGCCCAAATGCACAACTACTATTCTCCAAATAGCAACCAATGCAGCCTCAAGCTCGCATTCCCCTCTGTAATTTGCATATGCAGTACCTTCTTATTTTCTAAGTATTTCAATCCTTATATACAAATTACAACATTTAAATCTGGGTCGGCCTACATAGGATAAATCTTATTTGCAAAATACAAATGGACCCATGCAAAGATGCACATGAAACCTCTTACAATGTTACAACATAACAATTACATCAATTAATCAGCTAGATCCATAAATCAAGCTTGCACATCAAATTACCTGAAATGTGTTCCAAGTCGTCCTCCAAATAGGTCTTCACCAATACACACGCCATAGCTAATGTCACCTATAAGATCAAAAATTCATATGATCGCAATAATCTCTCCAACTGGTGTCAAACACGAACCTATGTTCGCCCATCATGATTGTTTCAATCATGAATGCTATCCACAAAGTTCTACAACCAACTCTATGAAAACCTCATTTCCTATCTCCTAAAAACCACTCATCAGTAAATTGACCATAACTCTGACAGATCTATTCATAAGCATGTGCGATCATAGCTAGTGACCCAAGACAGTATGTGGATTCTTCATCTAAGTTCACTCTTGCTAATTCATTGTACGATGTTCATACAATTCTCTGCAACCTGTCTGCAAGCTTTTGAATAACCAATTAGTAAAATATGTTGACATCAATGACAAACTCTCTCATAAATTCCACACACAATATCTATAACATGTCTCCAACATTACTAGGATACTCCCCCACAGGAATACCATTAGCATTCATGCTAATAGTTCTTAAGATTAGGGAAAGAAATTTAAGACAAACAACTTTAATCCGTAAGTTTTGGAACTCCTCTTTCACGCATGCTATATTGTTGCAATGGATTAGACAATTGGCAAGGAATAGAATAAATTTCTTTCTTAGATGATTTAAGTGGTATTTTCATAGTTATTTTTACCTCAAAAGAAGGAAGAGACAAGGTTTACAAAAAAAAAATTATGGTTCCTTAAGGGGCATGGTCTACATATGCAATTGTGGGTTCCCAAATTTTTAAAAGACAAACTGATCTTGAGATATATCCCGTTCCAGATTATCGTTAAAAATATTCCTTTAGAATATAGATGTCTAGAGACTTTGGAATTTATTGGTAATAAGCTAGGAATTTTTTTGAACCATGACTCCTCTTCAACATAAAGTTTGGGCTCTGCAAGGCTATGCATTCTATTGGGTGCTACTAAAACATTACCATACTCCATTAAATTTCTTCTTATCTCAAGGGAATGGGTTCAAAAAACTCAATATGAACTTTAAGTTACAACTTTAATCAGAGGTGATGGAGATAATTAAGGATCTCAGTCTCATGCTTCACAAAGGCGAGTTGGTTGTGATAATAGATCAAAACATTAAAGATCACAATAATGGGAAGTAAATTTAGTCAATAGAATCATAGAGACTTCCAACAAGCAAGAGAGAAAGCAAGATGTTATGTTATGTGAAACTCAAATTTGGAACAATGTAAAGGAATAATCTAGAATCATTGACAAAGTAAAACATGACTCACTTGATCAAAACAAACTGCTTCTTGGTAGGCAATTACGGGGGTTGTTCAGGAAGTTTGAAGAACAAAGGAATGCAAATAGATTAGCTATAAAAAAATACAAGTGAGAATGGATCATTCTCTACTTGGAATCTTTTAGATAAATAATGAAGTGATCAGTGCTATTGGGAAAATAATAAGGCCAATATTAAAAGACTACGAAAAGACACAAAGAAGAGAGGCATTGAAGGAGATATTCAAGGGGAAGCTCTTCCTCAAGGAGATAGGAAACTGATTTGAGGGGTAGGAGTGTCCCTTACACACAAATCTTTGTAAGACACTTCAAATGTTAAATAATTGAATCATAATCAGAATAATGGAATTGAAGAGGTAACTAATATTGGGAAATATTGTAACAAAATCATTCATACAGAAAGAGTCAGAAGGATGCAAAATGTTTATTTTAGAATTAATTATTTTAATAAATCATTTATCTCAACCAAATCACTTACTGTAATGAACTAGTAAAATATGGTGGAGTTTGAAAATAGATAACGAGTTGAAAAATAGTTAACATATTAGTTTCTTGAGGGAAGGATGTTGCTATAATGAATTAGAAAACTTATGAAGACTTTGCAAATAGTTTGCAGATTCAGTTTTGTGGGGAATGCAATTTAAAATGACCGATGATGTAAAGACGTGGTGATAAGGGTAAAAGCACAATCGAATGTCACCTTTTGGGCTAACTCAAATCACTCGGCCCAGTTCAACTCGGCCGAGTCCAACACAGCCGAGTACACGTAGGCGCCACACAGCACCGAATGGCATCTAAATGGCCCATTAGACTGGGCCGAGTGGTACTCGGCTGAGTCTAAACAATATTTTTAATATAAAAAAACATGACAAACCACTCATTTGCACACTATTAGGCTATTTGAGTGGGGCCGACCCCTAGGGGGACTTGGTCGAGTCGGACTCGGCCGAGTCCGAGTCAGACTTGGCCCAGTCGGACTCAGCCGAGTCTACTTAGGTGGCATGCCATGTTGGCAGCCAAACCACCAAAAACACAAACAAACTAGAATTTTCACTTATGTTGTTCCTTTCTTAGATCAAAATAGAAAATGTTAAAAAACTAAGAGTACCCTTTTCTAGATCTCAGAAATACGATTCTGGACATATAAATTTTATATTGTTTCATCTACAAAACATTAAATAAATTTGCTAAAAACTACATGTAGGTATATTAAACTTTGAGAAGACATTGATTTAGAAAATATAGAAAAATACTAAATCAATTTAGAAAAATTTTAAAATTATATACGACACTAGAGGAGAGAGTCCTCTTCAAGAATATATAATTTATTTGGTTTTTGGTATAGTTTTGATAGGGTAAAAGTGACGGGAGACAAAAACTATTGATTTCAGGTAAGGTCGACTTTCAATACTTATAACAGGTAAACCATAGATCGAAAAAACTTCTTTCTTTTTTTTTGCACTAGATATACATGTCATCTAAAACATATTCTGAAATTGGATGGAAAAAAATGTTTTACTTATAATGATTTGACGGGAAGTGAACTCCCTTATTTGTAGTATTTTCAGGATATGAAAAATAGATCTAAAAAATTAAAAAAAACATATTAATTTTTGCTCAAATTAATTTTAAAAAATTATAGGCATAAAATTCATCCTATTTTACACATTTCATCAGTTTACATCATCTTCAAATTCTCAACAGAAATGTGAGTTTTAAGCCCTTGAAGTTTTTTAGTTTTTGTGTTGTTAGCCTCTTCCTTTGTAAAAGGGTGACAACTTATTGTGCTTTTACCCATAAATGATTTTATAATTTAAATACAATAGCTTTTGGATGATTGTGTCAGGTGTTAGGTTGTCGTGTCAGTTGGGGTAATGAAGTGATTGGAATTTATCTCAAGACTTCAATGCAACAACAAATTATACTAGGATGGGGTGTCAGTGGTCTGTAAAATAATGCTCTGCCAATAAAGTCTATTCTTTGGTGTTGTATCAAATGAAATTATGGTTTCTAACTCATTTATATAGGATAGCAAAAATATTGTATGTAGGGGTGGGTTATGAGCTTTAAGAAGAGGTGCAATTATGAAGATTGAAGTGAGTAGTGTAGAAATTTGATGCATCACTTAGAATGACTCTTTATGAACAATGATGGGGATGTGTGGGCAAGGAAAAGTGTTTCCCTTTGGTGCCACATTTTAGAAGTAGGGAAAGATGGAGTAATGTGGAATTTTTTTTATTTGACACCTTGCATAAGATTTGGTATGAGGGCCAACTCTAAAGTGGCAGGTTCATCCTTTTGTAACTTCATTTCTCCCGTAACCCCTCCAATTTTATTCTTCTCCAAGTCTCTTGTGTGGTCATTTTTCTTTCCTCTATGATGGATTCGGCTCTATGTTTCATTCCTATTAATAACCCTATAAAAATGGATTTCCTCGCAAAATAATCAATGAAGATGTGTATGATATACATTTAAGAGGTTTAGAGAATTATGGGAAAAGAGTTTATTTACGTTGATCATAGGTTTAGGGTGAACACAAATATCCCAATGACTTTTGTGGCTATCCTTCTAGCTATGGATTTGACGAAATAGAATTCTATGCACATTTGCAAAAAGGTTTCTAATAATAATTTTCTAGGTGACATGGAAAGGTTTGTGGAGAATGTGGATGAAAACCTCCAGGTTCCTTTCTCAGAAGATTATGTTTTTGAAGAAGGAGATGGGCATAGGTTAACCTTGGACATCTCGAAGAGGCACATTCTTACATGAAGGGACAAGAAGGGTTTTGACAACCGTAAACCAGTGATAATACGAAACATGGAGGTTTTACAAAGATGGACTGGTATAAAAGAGATTGTGGGTTTTGACTGGTGGACGAACTAAATTTTTGAGGAAGGGTTTTCCATTTCCCCTTATCTACGATCAGAGAGGGAATCTTGTAAGAAAACAAGAGAAGAGACAGAGAAGGCAGGTGGTAAGGAAAGGAGGGAAGTACCAACACCAATAAATCCATTCCAAAGTCATAAAGGCATGAAAGACCTAGACATGGCAAAGCTTGGTCCCCACTGGGCAACTCTCATTTAGTGACACAAGAAGATGGCAACTCATGGAAGGTGGCACACAAAAGCTCAAGATTGGGTGGATTGAGAAAAGTTTTGAACGTCAAACTTATGGGTCTGCAATAGATAAGGAATTTTGTCTCTTGGTCTTGTTGAATATGTTTTATTTTGGATAAATCTTGTAGGATTTGGAATGATTGTTTGGTTTGAGATTTTTATTTGTTGTAGCTCATCTCTTGGATTGGTTTCATTTAGACTATTATATCTTTAGCTATATTATGTATCTACTTTATATTAAGCAATAAAAATCTTGGCTTAGGTCTTTTGCTTATAAAAAAAAGAAGATAATTCTATGTAAAATATTTTACTATTGAACTAATGAGACAAAAATATTCAAACTCTCAATCATTCATTCGAAGTTCTAAAAGAATGTTTCTAGATGAGTGATTCTAGCAATAAAATGAATAATAATTGACAAAACTTTATTTCCTCTAAAATAGGAAGAGAGAACAAATTATTTAATATTAATTCTTCCTACGTTACTATCTATTATTCTTAGATTTTAAATTGTAATAGTTTGGAACCCATTATATTCAATTCAAGGCAATAAATCTAAAATAGAAATTTCAATGTATAGTGAGTTGCCAATCTGCATTTAAATTTATCTTCTTGCACCCTCTTTTAAGTTCATTCTGTAGCATATTGATAGAACATGAGAAGACATTGAGATAAATTAACAAATAAGTACTATTTTTTGGCAAAATCGGCTATGGTGTAGCATGATGGTTTGGTCGACTATTACAATGAAATTTTAATGCTATTCAATTATATATTTATATATTCAGTATGCATATATTTACATGAACAACATTGGTGAATATATGAGAATAAAGCAACAGTTCACAACAAAAGTTGAAAATGGGAGAGTAAAATAAAAGTTTTTTAAAAAAAATGTGTATGTGAAATATGGGAATACAGTCAAGCAATGCAATTTACAAATTTCATGGGCCTCTACATTTTATGAATTTTGGTGTTATGATTTTGGAATCAGGTATGGACATCTATCAAAGCATAATGTTTTTTTTACCACCATTATCATCAGAAATGCTCTGACAGCTATGTATGCAAATATGTAAACACGAACAAGGCATGTGAATTATTTGACAAACTTATGTGAAAGAGAAGCATCAAGTTTATAATGTTTCTTTGTTTTTGTTCTCTAATAGCTGGTATAGAGGTTTTTTCTTCACTAGATAAAATTTTCATCCTCAGCAGGAAAACAAGAAATGCCTAATCCTTTGCCTCTAAGGATCTTATAAATGCCTAATCCTCTGCCTCTAAGAATCTAACTAAGATTGGACACAAATAGAGAAATATACGCAAGACTTCTATAGATGGAAGTCATTACTGGGGTTCCAAGAAGGTAAGGCAAATTGGCTTGAAGAAATTTTTGGAGCAAAGATAAATAATTAGAAGATCATGGATTGTGTATTCTCTTATTCAATTTTCACAGAGAAAAAAGAAGAAATTTTTAACAATCACGATGATGGATCATGTAGATCTGCAATCTACCGTCTTATGCTCCTCTTTCTCTCTTGCATCTTGATGATGGATCATGTAGTATGATCCAAAACGTTGATGTTAAAAAATTCTACATAATCAAATCCAGAAGCTGATACTAACCTATGAATGGATTGTGGAAATCTAATAGATCTAATCATGATAACATTAGTAATTTTAATTTTAAATAAAATGGTAAAAGAAATATCTTAGTTGTGAACTGTTTCAAGTTGTGCTTTCCCCATTCTCCTTATCCAACACTGAGCTCATAAATTTCCTCCATTCGCTTCCCCTAAATGTATGTTGTAACAAGGAGAGGATGCTCTTCCAATACCAGGTGAAGAAGGTACATCAGAAAAATATGTCCATAAATCAAAAGCTAAGCCTTTTTATGTTCCTGTCTCTTCCAAAAATATCAAAAGTGTGGCTGTGTAATTGTAAGCTCCCCACAAAATGAATCTAACTACCTTCGTTTAAGAAGGCATAATTGAAAATGGATGCGGTTAAGTTCCAGACAGAATGCACTGTTGACTAAATTTCAAAAATCGAAAAAAACAATAGATTTTCAAAAATTGCAAAAAAATCACTGTATTTTAGCAAATCTAAAAAAAAAATAGTTTGACTATTTTTTTTTTTTGTCTTTGGCGCATTCTGTCTAGAGCTTAGCCAGCACCATTGAAAACTGAGAGGCCATGCTTGGACCACCCCCACCATACCTATGGCATTCCTCATAAATGCATAGCAATGTCCTTGGTTGGGTCATAATAAATATTGACTTGATTGTATTTCTTGCATTGGTTTAATTAAAAATTAAAAAAACAAATAAAATTTGAGTTATGACAACTATACTTAGGGTAAGTCATCAATAAATGATAAATAAAACATATCTAGTCTAGTTGAAGGAAGGATGTGGAATTGGACAAGCCAAATCATTACGAACAACTCTAGTATCTATGAAGATCTTGATATAATTTTATTGTCTTATATTGTTTGTTTATTCTCAAATATATTAAAGTTATATGTACATAAGCCATAGATTTTTATAAGTTATTTGTAGTTTTAGGTGTTAAAAAAGATACAAGAGTTAAATAACATGATGGAATAGAAAATTATTCATCAAAGTATCCTCTTTTTGAATTTTGTCTTAAAAATTTACCAAACATAAAATTAAGTAGTAGGTAGCTAAATATTAAAAAAATATTTTCCTATTTCATATTTCCTACATTATCATTATGAACATTGCTATCATTTGAGTAAGTTTTATTGACGTTTTGTCACATCTACAGGTTTCCTCTTATTTATCTTTTTCAACACAATTGGAAATTTTTTTGACACAAGTCATTGAAATAAATAATTAAAAATCACCTTCTAAAAGAATTATTCTAAACTAAAATCATTGTCCCGTGTTGAACTAAGTATGCAAAGGTGAGTACCGAGAGGAGAGAGGTGAATCAGTACTGTGAAACACTTTTAAACAAATTAAACTTTCTCTCTTAATCATTTATTGATTCCTTAACATTTGCATTCATCACATGAAACATATAAAAGATAACTCATAACACAATATTTGGTATTGCATAAATTCTTGTTAGAGGATAAAAACTACAGTGGGGATGACACCCACGACACTTCCTTACTGCAGGAAAAAGATTTCTCGGTTAGAGCTACAATGTTATCTATTTTTGATAGCTTACCCTGTTAAGAGTATTAAATCAGATAAGAGTGTTCAGACTATTAAGTCTACCTTGTGAATGGATTTTACAATTCTAATCTAAGAACTACACCTAGTTAAAGGATTTACAAAATAAGATCTGCTAAGATCTTCTCAGTTAAGAGACTTTACAATTCTGATTACTCTCTAATCAGTAACACTAACTTGTCTATCAAACTTGCATCAATTATATGCTTATCAGACTCTTTATGCTCAATAACTCATTACCTCATACTGTGTACCTTTCACACTAACAATTTAGTACTTGGTAGATTCAATTCTGAATCACAATCTCTTTATGTTCTTCACTGCTCTGTTACTCGATGGCTTCTCTTCTCATCACCTTCTCAGTAATCTGCTTCATACATGCTCTCTCTCTCTCTCTCTCTCTCTCTCTCTCTCTCTCTCTCTCTCTCTCTCTCTCTCTCTTTGATCTACTTATATTGCTAGGTGTTCTAAAATAATCTCTTCAAGTGGTGCTAGCATTGGTTACTTCTCCAATACATATTTCATATTTTATTCTCATTGGTAGATCTCACCTCGTAATCATAGGGTAAGTGCACCAAGATGGTGGATAGTTTAGTGACCACATCCAAATAAAAAATGAAAATTTTAATAACCCGCGCGGGTTATACAAAATTCAAAATAGTGCTAGGCTTGGTTTTAACAAGCCTAGCCAAAAATATTAAAAAATGCCAATAGGACCTCAAAACCCTGTTACTCAAAATGTGTACGGGTTTTGAGGAACATCACATTCCCCAAAACCCACGTCTTTGGACCATTTCCAACGCTATAAACGAAGGAATAAAACGAGCGTGTTTTAGTTCCATTTGCTTCCATTTGCATTTTTCATCGATTCACAACAATGGCACCGCATCGGAAATGTAAGATTTTAGTGTTTCGATTGTTTTTGTTTGTATTTTATTTGAAGTAGGGTTTTTTAATTGATTTATGTTTTTTAAAATTTTTTTTGATGTAAGATTCTAGAAAGAATTCCCCAAAATGAAAAAGAAAACAAAGACTTTATGCACAAGCAACATAAGAAAAAATTGAACATGAGCAACAACCAAAACCACAAAATCCTCCTCCACAACCACCGCCACTCGTAAACTCTCCACGTCCTCCATTAGATTGTGTAGATGCCACACAAGATGATATCATAAAATGCCTTACACATAATAGTACCCAAATTTCTATATTGGTCAATAGGTTGAGGTCCTCTAGTCTTGACCACCACTCAACCCTTGCCTCGATGCTAGAAAGAATGGCCAATAGTGAAAATGAGGTTTCTAGAGAGGTTATTAAATGGGGTTCATGGAGGGATAGGTGTCGAGCATTTTATGCGGATGGGTTGTCATATGATGAATTGAAAAAGAATGTCATTCTTAAAAGTGACATATGTGCTCTTTTTACCAATCCTAGTCCTAATTACACCCTAGAAATTGAAATTGTGATTTTAATTGAACCCATGCGGTATCATATTCGTTTATCGTAGTCCTAGAAATTGAAAAGAAGGTCATTTTAATTGAACCCATGCGGTATCATATTCATTTATATTATGCTTAGATTTTGTGGACAAGTTATGTAAAACTTGAAATTGTGATTTTTGGTTTTCAAAACCTGACCAGGTTATTTTGTACACCATAACCCGTATGGGTTATGGATTGGTACAAGGTTTTGAGTACGACCCTAATTTCCCTCCAATTTTGTCCATTTACATATTTTTTCTTCTTTCAACATGATTTCTCGACTTTGTCATCATCATCTTTACAAATGATCAAGTGAGTGTCTCTAAAATTACTACCATCATCTCACACATCTTCTAAGCTTTCTGAACATATAAATGTTTCTATTTTTGGACAACATTAGCATAGTAAACTTTAAATTTTTTTACCAGTGTCTTCACAGTCCTCACAGACATATGTCTACCATTTTTTTTAATAACTTTTGATCGACATGACCAAATTCAAAAAAAATTACATGTTACTTTTGTCCACTAGATTCTATACACTTTAAAAAAAAGTTTACAATTTGGATTATTTTGATGTAAGTTATGCCCAGCGCATGAACAGGTACCAAATTTTTAGGATGCAGTCACTTCAAAAAATCATAAAAAATAAAATACTCAACAGAAAATTACAAAAAATACACAACTTCTAGATCTCAATCTTACCTATCATCCTACCAAAGGGTTTTGAAAAATACTAAATCTAATTATAGAGTTTGTGAAGTGCACAGAAACAACTATGTTATGTTTTAATGAAAAAATCAAGAATAATTTTTCGTGCGCAAGAAGTTTGACCCTCTTAATCTTATCCATTTAAAAAAAACTTTAGTAGTTTGGAAACTAGATTCATAGTACTACAATTCTTATTCTTTACACAACTCCTAGTTTTGAGTGCATAACCCTCAAATCTCTCTGTGAAGTTAAGGTTTCCCCGATTTTAGAAAAAAAAGTGGCCACTTATACCCCCCTTTTTATTCACCATCTTGGTGCACTTACCCCATGTGTAATCATTATGTTTCAATCTCCAATGTTTTGTCATGCGATCTCCTCAAGATTTGTAAACCGTTTTATGTCCGGTGTTCATGTTCAATGTACTTAAAGATTCTTTTGGTGTTAGTTTGCTATGCTTGGTAACATGTTTTCCTTAATTTGGCAATTGTCTTCTCTTCTCGGTTTGGTTGATTTTTTTGCTAGGTACAACTGAGTTCTCAGTGCTTGGTTCTGCCTTTCTCGGTGCCTATACTTGCTTTGCCTTTACTAAAATTACATGTTTTCTTATTTTCTTTATTGAATAGATTTCCTTGCTTTACCGACTTGTCTTTCCTTCATTACCGAATGACTTTGACAAAAAATATGACTTATTCATATGTAACTAATGACAACAAAATAACTCTTAACAGTATCAATCTCTCCCTTTGGCATTAGTTTGGTATGTTTGTTAAAAAAAATCAAAGTCATCAAAAATATCAAAATTTTGTCCTTGTCCATTCCTCTTCCTTGGTAAACATATTACTCCCCCTGAAGTAATACTTCATGTACATATATCCTTCTTCATATCTCCAACTGTATATATATTCCCCCTTTGACATATTTACATATTCCCCCCTTTTTCTAACAAAGAAAAATGCCAAATTATTAACTTACTTCTCACCCAGTGTGGGGATCTTGTCGAAAATGGTTTTGTAGTTATCATATACATCCTTGAGTGATGCCTTCATGTGTCCTTAAGTGTTTGCAACACTATGATTTTCTCACTTAAATCTGTAGTGAAACTTACCATACTGTCCATAGCACTGACATCTGGTGTGCTAACTAGATCTTTAGCTGTGAGAATTTGTCTCTGCAGTGATTCTATATGGGGTATCAAAATTTTGTTTGAGTTCCACTAGATCCATTCTAATTTTACTCTCCTCCTTTCTTAACTCACATTGCACTCTCATCAATTTCTTTAGTCTTTCATTATATTCCTTTATGGACTTAAGCTTGTTGGAAACTTTGGATAATTGCTCAGTGAGCTCTTTTTCCACATTATTGTCTTTTTCTCTTATCTCCTAAGTGAAATTGGAATTCAAAGTCATCAAAAATATTAAAATTTTATCCTTGTCCATTCCTCTTCCTCGGTAAACATATTACTCCCCCTAAAGTAATACTTCCTGTACATATATCCTTCTTCATATCTCCAATTGTATATATGTTCCCCCTTGACATATTTACATATTCCCCCCTTTTGGAAAAAACTTATATATATTTCCCCCTTTTTCTAACAAAGAAAAATGCCAAATTATTAACTTACTTCTTACTCGGTGTGGGGATCTTGTCGAAAATGGTTTTGTAGTTATCATGTAGTTATGCTTGAGTGATGCCTTCCATGTGTCCTTAAGTGTTTGCAACACTATGATTTGCTCACTTAAATCTATAGTGAAACTTACCATATTGTCCATAGCACTGACATCTGGTGTGCTAACTAGATCTTTGGCCATGAGAATTTGTCTTTGCAGTGATTCTATATAGGGTATCAATTTTTTTTGGAGTTCCAGTAGATCCATTCTAATTTGATTATCCTCCTTTCTTAACTCATATTGCACTCCCATCAATTGCTTTAGCCTTTCATTATATTCCTTTATGGACTTAGGCTTGTTGGAAACTTTGGATAATTGCTCGGTGAGCTCTTTTTCCACATTATTGTCTTTTTCTCTTATCTCCTTAGAGAAATTGGAAATCAAAATTTTTTGCTGAAATAATAAAATAATTAATTGTAACTCATTTTCCAATTCATTTACTAACTCAGAAGGAGTTACCTTATCTAGTGCAACTGATTGAAGAATTTCTTTAATCACCTTTGACTCCATCTCCTTCTTGTGAACTTGCAGCATATACTCGGTTATATCTATGCTAGGCTGGTTTATCTGTGTTACCAGTTCTCTCAACTTACTGTAAATATCTCTTTTTTCATTTGTTGTGGCCTTAGGCACAATCTCATTCAAAATACCTTTCACCTGCTCCAAAACATATGTTTTCTTCTTCTTTGCCAAGAGCTTAGCTTGTGCATCTTTTCTTTTGAGTAGATCTCCGAACTCAAAGATTTCCTTTGGGCTCATGGTTGTGATATCAACCTTTGGGATTACAATGGGTTGGCTTATGTCAACCTCTTTCTCAGACTTTCTCTTCTTTGACTTTCCCTTAGAACTAGATGCCTCCTTTGCATTTGATAGGTCGTCTGATTTAGTATCACTTTCTTTTTGTAGCTTCAAATTTCTTCTAGAACTTCCAGTAGCTTTGTTTTCTCTAACATAAGTTTTTATTTTTAATTGTTCTACTTCTGCTTTCTTCTTTACTCTCGATGTGGAGGTAGACCTTGTGGATGGTCTCACACTAACTGGGCTAGGGGTCTCTTTCTTTACTCTAGTCTTCTTCCCCTTAATCTCTGAAGGCTCAGTAACTTCTTCATCAATAACAACAATACCCAAATTCTCAGACAATGTGCTTATCATTCTGCTAGTCTTCTTGATTACCTTAGGGATCAATATACCAAACTTGATTTTCTCTTTTACCTCTTCAAAAGTTCCATACCGAGTTGAACTTCTGTCAAATGGTTTATCCAATAGTCCTTTGATTTGGATAGAGACATCATCTATGTTCATCTCATATCCCATAGGTGGTAACCACTCAGTTATAGGCTCCACAACTCTTATGATACATGTGTCAGTATCAACCTCAAAACATAATTCATCTTTATACTCTTCCACTACCTGAGGTGGAATTCTGAACCTTTTATGCATTCTTGATTGAAATTTGACAAAATAATCATTCATAGTGAAATCAAAATTTTCTTCCATTCCTTGAATAAAATCACTAATATGATAAACAATCGATTTATCTTCTTTCCAAGTTACTTCACCGACTGCAGGAAAGGAATTTTGAAAGTAAAATAAAATACATACCAATAGTGGTCTAAATTTCAAAGTGTTGGACTTTTCTTTCCTTATGGTGTTCATGTTGTCATCCAACTATTTCAACAATATCTCACAAAGTTCTATCTTCATATCCCTTTTGACAATCTTATACGCTATGTCAACTACTCCACAAGGTACACTATCTACCCAAGATGATTGAAATATCCTGTAGGATATGATGTTGGATGCAAAATTCAATTCAAGGTCTTCAATAGTTAATACCTTCAGTCCTCTTCCATCCCATGTAGCTTTAGTAAGCTCACATAGCTTGTTCTTATCAGTCTTCTTACAAGCCCTTGGTCTATCACCGACTAAAAATCTAGTGACTATGTGCAAGACATCTTTTGTGATATTCACTGGTCCATCGAGCCATATGAGTTGATCATGCACTCAGATTAACACCATCCTCATCCATTCATGTTTGAATATTTTAGGAACATGCATAGCATTGACCAAAACATTGGTTTGTAAATGTGTGTGGTCACTTTTCAAATTCTCATTCACACACAGATTCTTGTAAGATGAGTCAATCTCTCCTTGGCACATGTCTTCCATTTTGTAGTGAATGAAGGCGCGCACGTCTTTAATCAAAATAACTCTTGGTGGGATCGAGGATAAGGCTCCAGTTTTGTCAATTTACACAACAACAATGGGAGGCAACTTATACTTTGGATTCACAGGATCAATCATCTCAACTAAAACTAGTTTTTATATCTTGGGGGCCATCTTGATCTCAGGGATGTTCAACAAACACTAGGGTTCAATTTGAATAGTAATTAGTATTTATGAATGCAGGTCGATAAACGCTTGAAATACCTTGCATGTTCTTTTCAGATGCTCAGAATGCTCAACTAATCACTTTGAATCGCTCAGTGATCTCTTCTCTATCAAATGCTTCAAGTGCTTGTGAAAGTGTAAGGTAAAAAATGAGATGGCAAGCCCTCTATTTATAATTTTTCTTGGGGTTAGGGCTTCCAACAACTATAAAATTGTATTTAATACTTCTCACCTACTTCATTTCACCTATAGCCGAACTACACTTTCCTTCACCAAATGAAGTAAAATAGCTCATACACTTTACCGTTCAACATATGAACTGTTAACTTCATAACTGATATCCAGATGCATCTTAATATGCTAATATGGATCTTTGCACTAATTCTAGGAACCGATTTGAGATAGACTTTAGGTTATCATCTCCTACACATACCTTTGACCGATTAAGTGAAGATGGGTGCACCCGATCGAGAGGATGTGATGCAATCAGATGTTCCAAGTTCCATTCTATCATCTTGAGACTTCCTTCTCCAAGTCTTATTCATCTATTCTCTTATCTCATCAATGTTAACTTGAGTCTTTTCACTCGATTGGTCCTCGGTTGAATCCTTAGTTGGGTACCTATAGTCCTTGGCTAGGTGAATGACCTTGTGACAATGGAAACAAGCCATTCCAGTGTTTCTCCATGATTTATTGTTGTTCATACCATGCATCCTAAATCAATTTTCAGAAATGTGACCAAATCTTCCAGATGCAGTACAAGTGATTCTTGTATTATAATCCCATGGTATAGTTGGTCCTTGTCAATTGTTTGTAGCATTCTGTCAGTTAGGGACCCATTTTTCAAATTTTCTTTATGATTTGCATTCTCAGATTTATTATCATATCTCTTGCAGTTGTTACAATAACCTTCAAATCTTGGCTTCCTTGGATTGTTAGCAACTCTTGATCTACATTCAAATGCCCTATGACCATACTTATTGCAGTTGAAACAATAACCATTAAACTTCAGAGTATTCGATGGATTACCTCTTTTGCTTCTACATACATTTGTTGTATGTCCTGGCTTCCCATAATGATAACACATATGTTTCTTTTTCTTTGGTAGATTGGTAGCATTATCTTTGTTGGCTACTTGTTTGGAATATTCTCCCTTTTTGGTGGTGTTGTATGCATTGTGTATGTGATGGAATGTGGACCTCAAATCCAACTACACATGCAACATGGTCATTACTCACATGATCGAATTACAAGAGAGAGTATGAATTACTCAATCTGAAATCCATCGTGAAGCGACCTGTTGCCTCCTATGTAGACGGGGTGTTTGATTACTCTCAGATTGGAGAGCCAACAACCATAAGACTGATTCTACAATGGAGGATTTTCAAAAGCTATGATGATAAGCAACAACTGAATTTAAGCTAGAATGAGTGCAATTTAATCTAAGATGCTTTGAAAGAAATATGATAGTAATCTAGATAGCTTGGAAAGAAATATGGATTGCAAATTATTCTAAAGAACTTGAAATAGAAATTAGATTAAGCTATGAGCAAATAAACAAACTAAATATATGAATATGCAATATTAAGCTAAATGAGAATTATAATAAAATGCAATTAAAATCTTTGAAATTGAGACACAAAATTGCTATAGTTCAATTACTCTAAAAAATTGCTCCCTTGAATGAAGAAATGAGGTCCATTAAATAGAAAAGCCTGGGAAGAGAATGAAGGAGTTCTTGATTTGAAACTCCTGACTCTTCATTCCCATTTGAGACAAAAAAGCATGAATTACTTATTAAAAGAATGGAAATTGCCACACAGGGGACCTTTCAAATATTATGAATTATTAATTAAAAAATGAGTGTCCATGTTGAATCCTATGCATTTACCTCAGTCCAAAAGGATACATCACCGTCCATGGACCCACCGTCGGAGTCATAGTCCCTGCTGACCGCTAGAGGCTTGTCGCATGGTCGCATGCGCTTGGGAAGCCGCATGCGATCATGCGACAAGCATGAAACCGCACCACCAAAACCGTTGTGAAATGCCTTTACTGTGACCGCTGACGGTTTGTCGCATGGTCGCATGGGCTCAGAAGAGCCCATGCGATCATGCGACCAACCGTAAGATGTTAACCACTGACCATTGGCGGCTTGCTGTTTGCTTGATTGCTAACTGGCCCCGCGGTGACGTTAGCAACTGGGACCCACCTGGTTGCGATAGCGTGCTTAGGAAATATGCCACCTCACTCAAAAAGTGCGGACCCACTGAGATTCTAATCCAACCGTTGTCGCATGATCTCATGGGCTCAAAAGATTCCATGAGATTATGCGACAACCATCGGATCTCCACTGCACTTGCACGGCTATGAGGAACTGGGACCCACCTGGTCAGAGTTGCGCACTTGAAGGTCGAAAACATAGAAGGTTTTCTAATTGGAGGTCGAAAACACAGAGAATTTTTGGACCAAAAGTCAAAAACATCCTGAGCCTTCAGAGAGAAGGTCGAAAACACATTGGGTTTTCGGGCCAAAAGGCAGAAAACACAGAGGGTTTTGACACTTGAGCATTTCTTGGAACAAATAGGATGCGGCCAAAAAGGGAATGATAAGGAAATTTTGGGCAATAGTACTTTCACAACAGTAGATTAAAGGGCGTCTCCATAATACATGGTTGACATTATTATACACTCTTAGAGCAAATACTTGGAATTGATAATCATGATCGGATCCCCTTTGACATGAAGGTATTCATAGCTAATTTGTTATCATTATATGGACTAAGTCATGTTAATTATGTTACTGTAAGGAGTTAATAAAATCCTTGAGGCGATGCCCCTGGGAAGGGGGTCAATGGATACTTTTACTGTATTGCTACACAGCTAGACATGGGTAAGAGTATATGAATATATGTATAGGTATATACATATATTCATATTCTTCTTAACAAACCTTGCTAAGTGCTATATTAATGATGTCCTCAGACAGGATAATGGTATGTACATACGCTTATATATATGCACATTATATATATGTATATATAAACGTATGTATATACCATCTTATCTTACTTTAAGCTAGCAAGGTCTTCTAAGCATTGTTTTTACTCAGGGAAGCATTTCGTGTTACAGAAGATGAGGCACAGTTAATGCATTTGAGAATACAGTACAGAACATAGTCACAATTGGTATTCCTATATTAATTTAAAGGATCCTAAAGTCAGAGTTTATATTAGGTATATAGATATATATATGCTAGTAATAGTATATATAGATATATATACTGATGCCTAAAGCTAAGATATAACGATTTGCAAGATCAGAATTAGGAAGTCTTCAATCCTGTTACCTTTTATAGTTTAATATATATAAATATAGATATGTTGATAATAGTATATCTATATTTATATTCATTTGATCACCTCCAGAAAACAATCTAAAAGAGGAAATAATTCAGCTAGGAAATTTAAAATTAAGTTGAAACATTCAGCATAGGATACATGTATGATAAGAACTGGGGATGTATTGAGCAACAAATAAAGTTATTACTTGCTTTAATGGGCAACTTGCAATTGAATCTTTTCCTTAATTGAGAATGTAGTATCAAGAGACAGGGACATATGTTTTTATGGAATCTCCTGGGATCTAAGAATAGTGTTATGCTGTTATGAAGGACTTAATAATAAGTTCGAACTACTGGCATTGCAAAGCCGAACACTCATCGATCTAATGTATTTTCAAGTAACAGTAGAAATTGATGTTCTCCATGAAATGAATGTATAAATCGATTCCTTAAGTCTCCATGATCCTAACAGTGAAAATGGTGTACGATTTGATGTTGAAATGAGCCAGGCTGGGAATCCATGTGCACCAATCATAGAGCGGTCGCATGATCACATGGAATAAAATAATGCCTTGCGATCATGCGACAATGGAGTTCGGGCAGGTGAATGCGCTCTACTGGGACCCACGTATGCTAACATCGCAGATGCGATAATGAAAAGTTATAAGTCCGAGCCCGACGAGGATAGTATTAAATATTATTTCATGCGCCAATGATAAAGTGGTCACATGATCGCATGAATAAAATAACACTCTTGCGATCATGCGATAATGGAGGACCAGGTGGGACCCGAGTCAACGGACTTACCTATGGTGGAACAAAGAAAAGGATCCAATGGCCCTCGCATAATCGTGATCCCTGTCAAATGCTTTTGCAAACTTGCGAGATCTTTCCACGTGTAAAGGTGGGGCCGAGAAAAGTTGTCCGGAAGGAGGTTGCATAAGATTCTTGATCGACGGCTCCCGCTTTGCTGTTATGGAAACAAAGATGCTTAGCGGGATATTGACATGTAGCCGTGGGACCAAAAGAGTTGTAGATACTAAATCAATGGTAGTCGCTTAGTCGCCATGGTGTGGAAGATGCTTTGCGACTAAGCAGGATCCTTCCACGTGTCCAGGTGGCGCCGAAAGAGTTTGTATGCGATATCAAATCAACAGTAGTCGCTTAGTCGCTATGGTGTGGAAGTTGCTTTGCGACTAAGCGGGATCCTTCCACGTGTCCAGGTGGGGCCGAAAGAGTTTGTATGCGATATCAAATCAACGGTAGTCGCTTAGTCACTATGGGAAGGAAGATGCTTTGCGACTAAGCGGGATGTTGACACGTAGCCTGTGGGACCTGAGTCTTAAAGGAACTGTCGGAGATGATATAATCATGGCCGTTCGTTTCAAAAGCTACCAGATCAATGGCATAAGTTCAAATCTGAGAATTTTTCAACGGATGCCAAACTCAAATATAGCGTCCTCTCAGATGTATTACCGCATATGTCGCATGATCGCAAGAATTAAAACAATTTCATGTGATCATGCGATGACATAAACCGGGCAGATGAGAGAAGATAATGAACGACAAGGAGTCTGTACCAAATTATTAGGGGATTGAGGGACATTGTTGTGAAGTTATGAATGACTCAGTGATGAGTTATAATGGTCGAAAAATGGATTGATTTCTATTAAGATGATGAGCATATGGATGATTATTGTAAATCGAATGACATGTTTTATATACTTCAACTTAGCATGAAGACAAAGTGAAGAGTATGCAAATAGAGGAATCATCGAGCTACTGGAAGAAGTTGGCCAAGTGTCAAAGCAGTTTATGGTATATATAAATATATATATACGAGTGTTTGTATATATATATTTATATATAAATTCTAGCTTCCTCCTATGAGTATTTCAAAATGGCTTATATATAATAACTAACATGGCTTCATAGTATGTTTGGCTTAAGGTACTGGACGTTCTTCTCTTTCCTAACTTTTATATATAAGAGTCATAAATATAGGTATATTGATGACAGTATACATATATTAATTTATAGAGCTTTACAAATATATATTTATACATTGGATTAGCCTTAGAAGATCTCACAAATCTGGTAAGGGTATGAACACATGGTTATATATATATAATCTACACATATATATAACCATATGTTCAAACTAATTATTTTTTGCCTTACAATTTGAGGAGCTTGGAAATCTTTGCAGCTTTTTTTGAATGATGTAAATATTAGAGGCCCATAATGAACTCTGCTATTATCTTCTTTCCAATAGTTAGCCAGGTATGACTTGAAATTAGTCAGAGCACTAGTATAGTACTGAGGAGTATATTTAGTTCTGATGTAAATATGCCTAAAATGTTAAGACTCTCGTGGCAGGAATTGTTAATCTTTAGCGGTAAGGATTTTTAATCACAAGAGTATTTGTTTCTAGTATTATATTGTCAATAATAAAAGTATTTAACTACAGGCTTCATAGTCAATATCAAATATTCTTAGATAGGTTATGTAGCCGAGATGTAGAATTTTTATCTTGATGCAGGTTAACCTTGGTCTCGGAGGAATTTTGTCTTGTTTTTTTTTCAGGAAGGACTATCATTCGGATGTTCAACACATATACTTGACATAGTAGGAGGACCAGAAACTCTACTTCAATTGTACAAATGATGTAATCCTTGTCTAATTGCCATTCTATGTATAATTCATGATTTAAAAAAAGCAATCTAGAGTTTTTTCAGGACATGGGTATGCCTACGTTAAATATGTACAAATCTCGATAGGTATCGAATCGTGGGTATGCCTACAGAAAAAATGTATTTTAACAAATCTCGACAATTGTCGAGTCGTGGGTATGCCCATGTAAATTTTTGTATAAAGTCAGGACCTATGGTCCTGGGCAAGGCTGGAGGTTTTCTCAGCCCTGCTCTTTCCTACCAGCGCCTGCAGTGAGCGGGGTCACATTGTAATATAATTATTTATATTAATAAAATTGTCTAGGGCTTCGGCCTTTTACCGATAAAAAAAAAAAGAAAAAGTAATTATTAATTCCTTTTTATGGGTAATTAGCTAAAGGGGGTAGATTTTAATTTAATTCTAAGTACTTAGGACTTTAGGATTAAATTAATTTTATCATAGGGGTAATTTAGCTAATAAAAGTTGAAGACTTTAGGAATTAATTTTAATATTTGATTAATGCAAATTAGGGTCTTTGTAATTGACATCAAGTCAAGTTAAGTCAGGTAGGAGAGAGAAAATTGCCTAGGAAACTAGGACTTTGGAGATGTAAAATTGATGAAAATGCACCGAAATCGATTGAATTTAATGGGTGCCAATTTTAGGGTATTACATTTTCCCCTCTTTGAATTGATGTGCGAACAATGTGTTGATTCAAATAATAGCCTGAAGTGACAGATGACAAGAAATTCGGAAGTCTAGGTTAGGTTGCCAAGACACCGAATAGATCAAAGCATGATTTTCCGAAGTCTAAGTTAGATTGCGAAGACAACGGTCTTGAGAGAAGATGAGAATCAAGGTTAGGTGCCCCAATGCCCAGAATGAGATTCAGATGCAAACTTATGACGGTCTCCAGAATCAGGGTTAGATTGCCCCAATATGAAAGCTTAGCCCTCCAAGATCCGGGTTAGATTGCCCAAATAATGGTCTAAGAGAGATTTCAAGAGCCATCTTCAAAACGAAGCTTGAATCCCAGGAATTAGGGTTAGATTGCCCCAATACCTACAAGATTTTGAGAACCATCTCTAGAATGAAGCTTGATTCCTGAGGATCCGAGTTAGATTGCTCAGATACCTAAAAGATAGATGACCAGATAGCGAGACATTGAGATGCCCCTAGCAATGAGAACTGATGATTCAGATTAGACTAATTCAAGAATTGATTCGACAAGATTCAAATGATGTAATCATCCTACCCCCTCGGGAGCGAAATTGAAAGATGACATAAGAGAGATGATTGACAACAAGAGGTTGCAGAGCAGAAGCAATTAGACTAGATTCAAGAAGCTGCAAAAGCAAGTCGGAGCAAAGTAGAGGTCCTGTTGACCAAGTTTGACCATGGTTGACCAGAGTTGGCTTTGATGAAAAGAGCAAAGATCTTGAGAACACAATGCAAAGAGGAGGTTCTAGCAGGAAGATGATGCTAGAAGGCTGATTGCACAAGCGTCCAATCCCTAAAGGGTCCCATAATTTAAAATGTGATTTCAAGCTATCTAGAGATGTCAAATTTCAATTTCGATCTCGAAAATGGATTCAAAGCAGTCGATTTAGCCAAGAGTGCAATTTTTGTGCAAAATGGAGCACTTTTGAAAATTAGGTCAAAAGCTATATAAGGCCCAGAGGGGTCATTTTCAATTCATTATTCACCTTCATCTTCTTGTGATTTTGAGCTTTGAGAGAGAAATGGAGGGTCTTTCGCTGCATACACATCGATTTGAGCACTCCTGATGACACAATCGGCCAACGGAGTATGACGCACCTGTAAGTAGTCGATAAATCTCCTTGTATTTCAATTTGTACTACTTTTTAGGTCAATTTAGGATGATCTAGCATAGATTTAGGACATGTTCTTCCAATATCACACAAGGAAGTAGTTTCCTCACACCGGCCTAGGTCTCCCTTCATGTGAGGAAGTAGTTTCCTCGCACCAGTTAGGTCTTCTTCATGCGGGCTCTGTCTAGAAGCTCGTGCAAGCTGAAAGGTAGTCCCGCGCGAGATTGTAGCAGTTCACGCAAGGTCAAGTCCTGTATCGCGTGAGGAAATAGTTTCCTCGTGTGAAAAACTACTGCAGAGTTTAAAGTCATTTGCCAAAATTTCTCAAATTTGCGTAAAATTAGCCAAGTATAGTGTCACAGAGCCCTGTCTATGATAGATGTCTTGTTGCTTTTGCTGTTGTTGTGTTGAAAACCATCATGTTTGAGATACTGATCCAATGTCATCACTTGCTTTGCAGGTTGACTTCCCTGACGTTGCCTTCAGGACACACCATCCTGTGATTACCAACCTAGTGCAGAGACTGACAAACACAGAGAGTGCTCATATTGAGGCGCTTGGTTTGGGATTCTTGCTTGATTTACCTGACATTCAAGTAAATCATGGTCTTCTTGGTGCATTGGTAGAGCGTTTCCATTCGGAGATGAACACTTTTCACTTTTCAATGGGGGAGATGACTGTGACTCCCGAGGACATATACAGGATTCTGCGGATACCAGTCCATGGTGCTCGAGTAGAGTACAAGACGCAGCCGAGGTAGGGTACAATAGCCTTGAGAGCTATATTCTGAGATGATCTAGTGATGGGCCGGGCCATCTCCTGGGATGATTTGATCAACAGGCACGGTGGTGCTCATCCATTTGTCATTGTTCTTGTGATGTTCCTGAGCTGCTACCTTGTTCCAGATTGAGGTCAGCATGGTCTAGAGTGCGGTTGGGGCACGATGCTGCGGAGGATGTTGGAGAGGCCAGCCGTCACGTTCGGATGGGGCAAGTGCATGCTGGCCCACATGTATCATGAGATGCATGAGATAGTTTATCAGAGCGTGAGGATGATGGCAACATGTGTCTTCATCTTACAGATCTGGGCCTGGGAGCATCTCCCCATTTACAGGCCCATTTATCACAACACATGGCAGGCTCTTGAGCCTTTCATTTACAAGTATGCAGGTCTGATGACTTAGCCTCTGCTAGGTAAGACGGAGCAGTGGAGAGGACAGCTGGACAACATGGCAGCTATAGTCTGGAGACCCTGGATAGCCACTAAGCCATGGGATGATGCTCGTCGAGAGCTTTCCTTTATGTTTGTATCACGTCCACTGATTGGACGGAGTGTCGCTATCATTGAGAGATTTGTTGTCACATGCATCCTGCACCAGTTTGGTAGGCAGTAGGACATATCATAGGAGTACTACCCCTACGCATGCTTCTTTGATGAGGAGAAGGGGTGGCATGCTAGATTGGATCCAGGGTGGTGTGCTATAGAGGCACGCATTCCAGCCATGAGATGGGATTACGTGGTGGGTGTCACCAATGCAGGGGTGACACCTGGATACATGGATCAGTTGATTACACGTCCTCATCCGAGGTTCACTGATCCGGCCGGTTGGTATGGGGGCACAACAATAGCTTGCACAGCAGTAGCAGGCACCATATCAGCAGCCACCAGCCCAGAAGCCACCAACTCAGCAGCCTATACAGTAGCAACAGAGAGTATTGAGACCCCGAGCAGAGCAGATTAGCATCCCTACTAGGACGATGGGTTTAGATGTAGGAGCTGGGAGCAGTGGGGCCCAGTAGAGGTCTACCAGGCAGCAGAAGGGTGATACTTCACAGCAGGCACCTCCAGACGATGATACTGATATGCTTGACATTTCGGCAGGAGCAGGTTCATCACAGCTACAAGAGGCTCTCAGGAAGAGCCATGAGAGGGTGTGACAGGTACAACGGGAGCATGATGACTACCACACTCGAGTCATCAGGGAGGAGACCCGAGTAGCTGAAAAGGACACCGAGATCAAACAGCTACGAGAGGAGCTAGCATGATCACAGATTGAGACTAGATATGAGGTTGCTCAGGTAGCTTACTACTATGCAACTTACTGCAGGGTTGTTCCAGATCCGGCAGAGTAGGTACCACCTTTCACTAATTATGCTAGAGCTCCACAAGCACCTCCACTAGCACCTCCACAGGCACCACCACAGGCCCCACCACAGCAGGCACCACAGGCACCTCCACAACGGCCGATGCCTCTTCCCCAGAGACCATTGCCACCACCTCCTCCAGGTGGTGCAGGACCTAGCTAGCACTTTTTGATATACTTGTACATTGTAGCCCATTTTTTGATACTGTGCTCAAGTAGCATCTTCTCTTTTGTACATGACATTATTCGATATATATATATATATATATATATATATATATATATATATATATATATATATATATATATATATATATATATATATATATATATATATATATATATGAGATCGACAGTTGGATATCATTGTACTTGTTGTTATATTGCTTTGATATTGATGTTTATGAGATGTTTCTATATGCTTAGATGTATGGATAGAAATGTATGAAATGCACATGCTTTATTTTTATGATGATGCAGTGATAGATGGATAGATTGTATGTATGATTTGAGTTATGCTTATAGTGGATGCACATGTATATGTAGATGCAAATGAATTTATGAATGCAAATGGAAATGAAATGAAAATGCAATGGATATGTAATGTATATGGTACTAATCATCTCAAGCAAGATTGTCGCAATATATGACAGGTACTAATAAAAAAGATCACGTGCCAAAGATCGAGATTGAGGATTGGACACTTGTGCAGCCAAGATGAAACTAGGACAAAAGATGAGAACATTTGATGAACACAAAGCAATTAAGAGAGTAAGAAGATATCGTCTCAAAGCCAAGCTTAACATGCAAATGCAAGCCTAGACTAAAATGCAAGCCTAGAATGGAAATGCAAGCCCTAGGACTTGGTTGTTGGACTCACCATATTTATCATCATCGAGTTCATTTAAGCATGGGATGATCGCAAGATGTCATACAATCCTCACTAACATTTGCAATTATGAGAACATGAATATGACATAAGTCTTAGATTTTTCGGAATGAGGTGTAAGTATTAAGGCACAAGAAGCCAGAATGACCTGAACACCTATTCCTTTTGATTTAGCAAGTTAACATAAGCATCAAAGCATGATTGCTAGAATGACCTAAATGTTGCTTGTGAACAAACACACCAGACACGCGAGAGTTCCTTCTTTTGCCAAAGAGTGCTCGCAGTGACCCTTACGTTCACTTAGCAGGACGAGTGTTAGCGATTTTACTTGTAGCAGAAAGAAGTCACTCAAAATAGACAAGGAGAAGAACCAACCTCACCAAAGTGTCCATAAAAAAAGAGTCAAGGTACGCATGGCCATCCAATACGAGATGAAGGCTCTTACAGAAAGACACCCCTCTTATGTAGATTCATTGGATCATTGGAACTAAACCAACAAGCAAAAAGCAAAGGAAAGATCATGCCCCCAGTCTTCATGTTTCTTAGTCAAGAAAGACGTCTTAGATTCACTCGAGGAGAAATGATAAAGAAAACAAACAAACAAGCAAAGGAAAAGTTCAACATGCTTCAAAGGAACACAAGATTAGTTTTCAGTTTTAGTTTACATTTGTGTTCAAGCGGATTGAAGTCAAATCGGAAGCAAACAACATTCAAAGTCTTGACGGGATAGCGACAACAGGCAGACGTAGTGAGAACCACTGGTGACCGTCGTGCGAGACAAAGTCTCAAGAGGATATCAGAGTGCGAACCAAGTATCAATAGGTGAACACAGTGAGAACAATTGGTGATCGATACAAGGAAGATTCTCGAAAGAGAGAATAAAACATGAGCGAAACCTCAACAAGCAAACACAGTGAGGACCACTGGTGACTGATGTAAGGAAGAGATCCCAAAAGAGAGAGGTTCAAACAAGAGCTAAGTATCAGTAGGCAGGCATAGTAAGAACCATTGGCGATCGATACACAAGAGATCCTCAAGGAGAGAAATCTCAAAAGTAGCTAGGCATCAGCAGGCAGACACAACAAGAACCGCTGGTGACTGATGCACAAACAAAACTTCCAAAAGCGATAGGACAATGCCCCCTAGACCAAGAAGGTGCCCCCAAGTACAAACCAGTTCCAATCCATGAAGAGTCGAGGAAAATCTTGAAGACAACTAAAGGCAAGAGCATGAGCTGGCAAACTAAAGCAGGAAACGAGCTAAAAGGAGACAAACTAAAGCAGGAAAGCAGGAAAGCGAACTAAAGCAGGAAACTAAAAGCCAAGCGACGCTAAGATGAGATGTAACTTCAAGAAACAAGAGGCGCCTATTTACCAGGTTTTCACCATCTTGGCAGAGATTCTATTTTTGCTACCATGACGCCTGTTTTCCAGGTTTTCATCAATGGCACATTTTCTCTTTTTCAAATTTTTGCACTTTTTCTCTTTTTTGACTTTTTTGTATTTTTGAATATTTCATTTTTTTTTGTATTTTTGATCTTTTCACTTTTTTTTTTGTATTTTTTTTCAATTTTCAATTTTTTTGATTATTACCAAGGCGCCTGTTTACGAGGTTTTCACCAAGATAATAGATACATCAAAGCACCTGTTTACCAGGTTTTCACTAAGATGATCATTTTTTCAAGACATTTTGCAATTTTTAGGATTTTTGCAATATATCAATTTTTTGGATTTTTTCAGGACCAATAAATATGTACATGAGAATGCCGAGAATGTCTCAACTGTAGAACTTCTTCAGATGAAGAGTGTTGATAGACTCTTTGAGTTGCTCTCCTTCAGTGGTGGACAGTCGATAAGCACCAGACCCAAATGTTGCGGTAATGACATACAAACCAAGCCAGTTTGGTTCAAATTTCCCTTTCTGGACTTGCTGCTGCTGATTCTAGGGGTTCTCTCTCAGGACGAGATCACCCACTTTGAATTCCCTTTGTCTGAATTTCTTATTGTAAGCTTTAGACATCCTTTTTTGGTATGCTCTTAGATGATCGAATGCCACCTTTTGACATTCATCAAGTAACTCAAGCTCTTGAAGCCGAGATATTCTATTATCTTCATTAGTGATGAGGCCCCTCACAGAGATTCACAATATCAGAATCTTGACTTCAATAGGTAATAATGCGTCTGCTCCATAAACCAAGGTGAAAGGAGTGGCCCCCATTGGTGTTCGGATACTTGTTCTGTAGGCCCACAAAGCCGGATTAATCTGGAGATGCCAATCTCTACCAGATTTATGAACTATTCGGTGCAAGATTTTCAGAATTGTCTTATTAGAAGCCTCTGCTTGTCCATTACCTTGAGGATAATAGATAGATGACCAATGCTGAATAATTTTGAATTTAGTGCATAAGTCTGTCAGGTCCTTATTTTTGAATTGTCCCCCATTGTCAGTGATAATAGATGAGGGTATACCATATCTGCAAATGATATAGTTCAATATGAACATAGCAGTGGTCTTGTTGTCAGCTATAGCTAGAGGCACTGCCTCAACCCACTTGGTAAAGTAATCAGTAGCTGTGATGATGAACTTGTGTCCTCTTGAAGAGGAAGGATGTATCTGACTAACCAAGTCGAAGGCCCATTGCTGAAATGGCCAGAAACTGATTAGGGGACTAAGTTCATGAGCAGGAGCATGAATCAGGTTCCCATGAAATTGGCATTGTTTGCAAGTCTTAGCATAGTGAACAACTTCTTTTTCCTTGTCCGGCCAGTAATAACCAGCTCTAATAAGTTTCTGGGCTAACGTCAGACCACTAGAATGAGACCCACAAATACCTTCATGTACCTTAGCTAGCGCATGTTTGGACTCATCGGGTTCTAAGCACCTAAGGAGGGTACCTTCTAGACCCCGTCTTTACAAGTCATTTGCTATGAAGACATACCATGAAGTAGCACGAATGAGGTGACATTTTTCATTCTGGGTATAGGTGTCTGGAATGATTTGGTCATGAAGGTAGGAAAAGATATGGTGGTAGCGGGATGAATCATTTCCAATGACTGAACAGATCATCTTGGATTCAGGAATATCATAGGTAGGGTAGTGTAATGCTTCCACTAGAAATTCATGTCTGAAGTCATTTTCTGGCATTTGTAACATTGAAGCAAGAGTGGCCATTGCATCAGCTACTTTATTGTCTGCCCTTGGAATCCACTGGAAATAAATGTGTGCAAAGTACTATTTAAGATCATCCACATCCTTTTGTAAGGTATTAGTTTGTCATATTTCATTTGGTAGACATCGTTGACTTGATTGATGATTAACTGCGAGTCTCCAAAGACCTTGAGCTCATCCACACACCATTCAAGGGCTATCTTCATTCCATTAATGAGAGCTTCATATGCAGCTATGTTTATTGTGTAGGGAAACAACATTTTGTATGCTTTTGGCAATGAGTATCTTTGAGGTGTTACAAACATAATGCCTACACCGGATCCTTGTTGAGTGAATGATCCATCAAAGAACGTGTTCCAAGATTGATGTGTGAGAAGCATGATGGATTCATCTGGGAATTCAATACTCAAAGGCTGATGATCTTTGAAAGGAGCTTCTGCCATCTGATCAGCAATTGCTTTTCCCTTAATGGCTTTTCTTTCCACATACTCAATGTCAAATTCACTAAGTATCATTACCCATTTTGCTAATCTACCCATGAGGGCAGCCTTGCTTAGTAGGTACTTTAGTGGATCAATTTTTGCAATAAGCCTCATGGTATGAGCTAGCATATAATGCCACAACTTCTGAGAAGAAAATACCACTGCTAAACAAGCCTTCTCAATGATGGAGTAATTCATTTCATAGGCAATCAATGTTCTGCTGATATAGTATATGGCTCTCTCTTTATTGTTTCGATCTTCTTGAGCTAGGAGAGCACCCAAGGATGTGTTTGTTGCTGAGATGTACAGTATAAGTGGCTTCCCATGAATATGAGGCATCAGTATAGGTGGATTAGCAAGATACTATTTTATTTGAGTAAGTCCCTTGTCACATTCCTCATTCCATTCATAGGTCACATTCTTATGCAAAGTTTTAGTAAATGGCTGTGACTTGTTGGCCAAATACGAAATAAAGCGCCAGATAGATTGTAGCCTTCCTTGTAATCCTCTCATTTGAATGATATTCTTGGGTGGAGGCATGTCCATAATAGCTTGCACCTTTTCAGGATCAACTTCTATGCCTTTAGCGGAAATGATAAAACCCAAGAGTTTCCTAGAAGTAACACCAAAAGCACATTTCTTTGGATTAAGCCTGAGACTAAATTGTTCCATGCGGTCAAGGATGGGACCCAAGTCTATGAGATGAGTTCTTCACTGCATGCTTTTGGCTAGAGTATCATCCACATAATCCTCCATCATTTTATGCATCATATCATGGAAAATAGTAGTAACAGCCCTCTGATATGTTGCTCTAGCATTTTTAAGCCCAAAAGGCATGACATTCTAGAAAAAGGTGCCCCAGGAACATGTAAAAGTGGTCTTTTCTTGATCTTCTGGCACAATTTTTATTTGATTATAGCCAGAAAAGCCATCCATCAAGGAATACATCTCATATCCTGTTGTCATGTCAACTATCATATCAATATTAGGCAGTGGGAAGTCATCTTTTGGACATGCCTTATTGAGATCCTTGAAATCTGTACACACATGAATGGACTTATCATGTTTAGTGACTGGAACAATGTTTGAAATCCATTCTGCATAATCAATAGTTCTTATGAAGCCAGCCTTAAGAATCTTTTCTAGTTCTGCTTTAACCAAAAGTGCTACGTGTGGATGTATTTTTCGTAGCTTCTGTTTAACAGGTTTGATACCTGGTGCAATGGACAAATGATGCATGATTAGATTGGGGTCTAATCCAGGCATGTCAGAGTAAGTCCATGCAAATTTCTTTTTCTTTGGCAGACAATGATTGTGCTAGATGAATAATCTGTGGAGCAACCTTTGTACCCATATTGACCGGCTGTGTCGGCTCAATCAATACTAATGACCTCTCTTGAAAGTGGCTCAGAAGCATATCAAGTATCTCATCCTTGGGTGCCTCAGAGAGGTTTTCACCCGCGGATACGTCTTTTATTTTTACTATTTTTGGCTCTGATACTGCCACAAAGTGGTTTTCACCATCAGAGCATCTATTTTTTCTTCTTTTAATTTTTTGACTGAGATACTTGATATCCGCCTCTGTCATGTTGACACTACTTTCGCTGGTGGAGGACATCACAAGTTCGATAGCATGGAGGTAATAGGCTAGATCATAATCATTTTGGAATGTTAGGACTTCATTGGATTTGGAAGGGGAGTTCCAGTTTATTAGATCAAGATGACGGAGTAAAAGGGAAGTAGTGACTGGTTCAACTGCGTTCACGGTATAACCCTCAAAAGCACTGACAAGCAAGTCAAGACCTAGAGCGATCTCATCCAAAGGAGCGTTTGAATCCCTATAAGACCTTGTGTCAGAAGTAGAGGATATGTTGACATTAGTGGTGCCTAATTCGTGCGGCCTAGCGCCAGACCCTTCACCTACTTCGAGGAGTCTTTCATACACATGAACAGTATCTATGTCTACATCATAAGTAGCACTAGACAAAGAGTTGAACTCATATTCATGTGAGTCAGTACTTGATGTGGGAATTTCATTAGCAGCATCATCAGACTCATTATTATCCCTTGTGGCATTAATAGCTTGTTGAAGTTGTTCTTGTTCAAAATACTTTTGAAAATGTGGCGGCCTATATCGTTCACCTTGAAAATTAGGATCATCATTTAGTGTTGCTTTCCATTCCTCATATGTGAATTGGTACACTGAAGAAGTTTTATCATAATCATTATCAGTATCAGTATCTGTCTCTACCATATGAATAGGTATGATAGGCTCATCAGGTTCGGCAAAGAGTGCCGCAAGATCTGGAGGAATAGGATATGGAAATGTATCTTCATCAAAGCTATCCTTTGGATTCATTTCTGGAGTAGCATCTTCAATTTCTTGTTCAGGTTCAGGTTCAGGCTCAGGAGCTGACACAAATTTCTTGGTCCCTAATGAAAGGGAGTCTTTTTAAAGCCTAAGCCACTAGTATCTTTTATGCAGCGGCTTGTAGCTTCAATGGGTTTTAGTAAGCCATTATCATTCTTTCCTATAGGACCACTCCCCTTATAATCGAAGCGCTTCATGATCTTGAAGGCCTCACTATATGGTTCTTGCTCTAATATGGAGGTGGAGTAGTTGTTTCAGCTGTTTCTTTTCCCTTGTAGAGCCAAGCTCTGATAGCTCTTTCTTCATCCTCATCTTCTAAAGGTATAGAGGCCCTAACAAAAGCGCCATCATAAACTATTTGGGGAGGAGCATTAGAAGGTTTTTTGTCCTTAGATGGTCTCCCATAAGAGCGTGGAGACAGAGGTAGAGCAACTAGTGATAGCATAGGTTCCATTCGGTATTCTCCCATGCCTGTATCCTTATGTCTCAAAGTTTGTTCCATTTCTTTCAGCTTAGCATCATAAAACTCAATGGATTCTCTATTTTCTGGAAAAAAGCTATCTACAGTTTGTGCAAGAGTGTTGCAAGAGAAACTGGTATTTGCAGGTACAGTGACTTCTGCCCCATGGAATGAGAACTTAATGCATTGATGATACGTGGATGGAACAACCTGCATCTCATGAATCCAAGGCCTACGCAACAAGATATTGTAGGTAAGAGGAATATCGAGCACTTGGAAAGAAACGTCTCTCTCAACAGGACCTACAAGAATAGGTAGCACAACTAAGCCTTGGGACTTGCGTTCTTCCTCATCATAAGCTTTGATGGTAATCTTTTTGTGAGGATCTATACAATTCTCATCATAACCTAGCTGAGTGAGTAGTTTAGTGAAACAGATATTAAGACCAACACCGTTGTCTATGAGCACTCGATGGATGCGCTTAGGACCTATCATGACCTCTATATGCAAGGTAGCATTATGTGGGCGACTCAAAGAGTGGTCATCTTCTTCAAAGAAGGATAGATAGTGAGGCGAAGTCAAATGACCCACCATAAATTGGAACCAGTTGAGATTGAGATCCTTGGGAACGTTTGCCTCAACAAGGGCCTTATCCAAAATCTGCTTGTGAGTAGGCGAGATTTTCAACAACTCAAAGATGGTAATTTGAGCATTGGTTCGCTGGAGTTGATCTAAAATGCTATAACTAGCCGAGCTAGCTATAGGAATAGATTTCATATTTTTGTTGGCGGGGCCAACAACAGTCTTATCCGTAATTTGCTTCAGAGTGGATGTGGGAGTATCAGGTCTCTTATCCGCAGTTTGCTTTGGAGCGGACATGGAAGCATCGGGACCTTTCAAAACAACTCTTCCTCATGATCGAGTGACAACATTAGCATAGTCTTGAGATTGTTCAGATTCAGATGAACGAAACATAGAACTACACAGGATAAAAGGAGTCTTAGATTTGGGAGCATCGCCGCTCCCTCTAGAAGTGATCACGTCACAATACTCTATCTCGACAGGTTTGATCATACCAATAATATTGTCATTATTAGTGTACATGTAGTTGACTTTAGCATTGGTATTCTTGGCATTTGAAGACTCGCCCTTCTCATGAGGAGGGAAGGGATCCTTAAAAGCTTGGTAATCCGAATTCTTATTATGGTTCTCCACAAGGATGTCACTGTAATACCCCAAAAATGGGCTATAAGTTCATTAACCTCCTATATCATCAAATCATATGAAATCGACATCAAAGTCCTAATCTAAGGCACATCTAAACATCATCAAATCTAATTGATTATCTTAAATTTTGCATCGGGGAATATTCCTAGTAATATTCTTAATTATCTTAATTATCTTTAATTTAATGATTATTTGGCGATAAATCACATTTATCCTAAGTTTGATTAATTGAATATTTTCATATTTAATTAATTAGATTTAATATTTGCCACTTAATTGTGTAATTAAATTTAATTCTATCTATTATTAATTGTATTATTTAATTTTGACAATAAATCAAAATTCCTATCTTTAATTGATTAAATTCTTATTTAATTAATTAAAGCAAGTTGTCATTATTTAATAATATAGTTTTTAATAAAATTTTGATTAAATAATTGATTAACCCATAAATCAATTGTTTTATTTTTAAAAGCAGTTAAGTTGGAAATAAATCACTTTATTATTAAATTAATTCATAAATAAAACATGCACAATCATAAAAGCAAACAACTATCAATTATCAATTAAGGTAAACTCTATTTTGAGTTAAAACTTAGCTTTTGCATGTTTTTGTGAGTTAATTATCTTTTATTTAAAAATAACTCAAAAATCAAGTTGAGTTATTTGAGTGATTTATAGCTTTTTCCCATGCACCTCCAAAGCCCTGGATTTCTATAAATTAAAGGCTCAGCTCTTCACAAATCATCTCATATTTTGCACAATCACGCTAGAGAATTGGAATTGAAGAATCAAAGCTCTTGCGAATCGACATCTTTGTGAGATCAATCTTATTTTTGCATTCATATTTCATATCATTATTAGATTAGCATAGCATATCAGTTTTTATCATTCTTATTGCATAGAAAATATCAAAAATATAGATTAATTGCATTCAATTTCATATCCATCTTTTGCATTCAAATCCTTCATTTAGGTGTCGTCTAGGTCACTGATCTCGATTACAATCTGAGAACATTAATCTCGCACCTACTAGAAGGCAGTAAATCGCTTGGTTAGATAGCTTTCAATTTTGCACGATTTTGATTATCACTAACCTCTAATGTTTTACTGAGTGTTGTGTTTACAGATCAGGTATAATTTTCACACACACATTTTTGGCGCCCACCGTGGGGCAACCCACCTTTGCATGCTGGTTTTGATTTTTTTTGGGAGCTAAAACCCCAAAGTTTCAAAGATTTAATTTTATCTCCCAAACGGCTTGGAATTTTGGTCTGAAATTTTTTTTGCAGCTTGGCGACATGTCATGGAAACTACAGTAAAAAATTTAGAATTTTCTGAGATGTTTTGAATTTTTAATAATTTTTTCTTGAAATTCCAGAAAAAATTAATATCTGACGCAAATCAGCATATTTTTCAAAAAATTTTATATTTTCAGAAATCTCTTTAAATTCTACAGGGGGTCCATTCTTTGTGTTTTAAATTTGGACATGATATCATAGCTCAAATAGTTAATTTACAAAAATTGGTCTGTTTTGATAAAATGGGTCTCTAGGGCACAAATGAAGAGATTTTTCTAAAATTTTTGCATTTTTGGAAAGCTCTTTATTTTTTAGTAGGGGTCTCTATTCTGAATTTCTATTTTTGTAGCCAAAATCATATCAAAAAAATTAGATCTTGTTGACTAGGTCAAATGCAAAAAAAAAAAAAAAAGATTTGTGATGGGTATGCACTTATTTTTTTTACATGGTTCAATGAATGATATGAGTTGTCATTTGGGTTGATTGCTGGTTATTATTACTGATAATAATTGATTTTTAGAGCTAACCCTATGGTTTTCATAAGCTGAATATATTTTGCATATCTTGTTTGCTTGTTTGCTTGTTGGAGAGTTCGTCACTTGCTTGCATGGAAAAGCTCAACAAAAATTGCTAAAAATTAAGTAAAATCTACTAAGCGCGTTGCAAGGATCCCAGGTATTCTCCTTCATCTAATAATATTTTGATTTGGGACTTAAAATAAATCTCTTATGTGTCAAGCTTGTGTGCATCTTTTCATGCTTTTGATCTATTTCTACACACTTGCATAATTGATACTAGGTTGTGAACCCTTAAGGATTCATTAAGTAGTCTTAGAATACTTGTGATTGATCTTGATTGCTATCTTGGGTTATTGGACTCGCTAATCCGCCGGCCCCTCATTTCCGCCCCGTGGTTGCAATCTCAGCGCCATAAAGGGGAGGGGTCAACAGGACAGAAGCGTTAAATGTTCCACTTGGCAACCCTTTTGTGCTTTTAGGAACTCCCTTGTTTTCTAAGTTGTGGACTCGTTTTTAGCTTGTGTGAGGTGTTAAGTGTTCCACCTTGTGGACTCATCTCATATTTGCTTTAAACGTTAAGTGTTCCTCTTTCTACTTTTTGGATGCTTTTGGTAGATTTGCTTTCGGAACATACATCTGTGCTCACATAGTAATTAGGCCCTATGAACACTATTTGTGATTCTTGAGAGATTGGATTCCTAGCGAAATCCTTCTTGACGATAGAATCCTTGTAGGTAGGGAGGATACTTAGTGCGTTTCACATTCAACTTAGTTAGTGAGTCTTCTCTTATTGATTGACACATTCTCTCTCCGGAGAGGTTGATAGATCACGTGGGGTTGATATCACGAGCTTTGGTGAATCAAAATTGGTTAGTGCGTCTTCTCTTATTGATTGATACATTCTCTCCCCGGAGAGGTTGATAGATCACGTGGAGTTGATATCACAGACCTTGGTGGAACAAAATTTTGTCTTAGCGTGTCGGATTAATCTGCTTGCTTTGTTTGGGTTAAAAGTGAAGAGGTGTCAAAACCTTGAATTTGGAGCCAAGTCCCCTTGTGGTATACTATTGTGAGTCATCTTTAGAGAGGGTTAACCGTAGCGGACAATCCCTTCACAGGGCAAACTGCATTGACGGAACCTCAAGCGGTAATAGCCATTTTCGCCATGGTAGTGACAGCCGCTATATAAATGTCCTTGTGGAAGAAATCTCCACAGGTATGGTTCATTGTTGGGTTGTCAGATCTCCCTAGCAGCTCTTGAAGATTAAGTTCTCGGACTGTGTCAAAACCCTGGTGCGCCAGGATTGGAGTTCACCCCTTTGAATCATAAAAGTTGCAGAGTCAAACCATTACTAAAAACCCTAGAGAGGCCAATTTTTCACTTTCAGGTATATGTGCGTTATTGCAAAACTTTTTCAGAACATACACAATTAGTACTCTCAGGGATTAGCACAATTTGGTCACTTGATTGTTCATGCGCAAGGTTGCTTTTGCCCTTGTTCATTGTTTTCAGACGTGCTTGGAATCACTTGCTTGCTGTTCTGCGTGCTTATTTATCTACTTGGCTATTAAAAATGATCAAATCTGGTATAACCTTCAAAATCTAGATAGTACAATTTGCAAACAATCCAAAACTGAAAACCTTAAATTTTGCAAAAATTGACGTAAAGTTCTTTCTGGAGTCAAAAGTCATTTCAAGAAGTCAAAAGTCGTACGAGTTTTGTCAAGTGTCATTTCAGTATTACCCAACTATCGTATGAGTTTAGCAACTATCATTTCATAGACTACCCACTGTCGTATGAGTCTGCAGAGTGTCGTTTGGAAAAATTTGAGAGAGTTGTCAAAAATTGTCAAATTGCAAGATATCCAATGTTTCCAGCCTAGTTCCAGAATCTGTCAAAAATATCATTGTGTCAAGAACAGAGCAGTAGCTATTGAAAATCAGTACACATGTCTCAAAGAATCAGTACACATGAGGAAGAAATTCTGATCGCCGCTATAATGAAACAGATACATGCTATGCAAGTCCAGCTTGACAAACTTGAGAAAGAGAAGGAATCTAAAAAGTTCTCCATGGAATCTTTATACTCTTTTCCATTTGATAAAGACTTGTACATGTCACCATGCCCTCGGAAAAAAATTGAGCAATATGATACCTCTTCCATGGAGAGTGACACATCTAGCTTTGAAGACTCAAATGACTATGATGACAGACAATGTAATGATACCTATGACACCTCTGTTCCTAAGAGTCCTCCTCGTCGTTCGTTCCTACTTACTACAAATGGGCCATCACATTGGATAGATCGTGATGGTGATCCATATGATTCTGATTTTGAAAGAGACTTTGATGGCTTTTGTGGACAATACCTTGATGATGATCCATCTACTACTGCTGAGGACTATAAAATACATCGTGCTAGCTTGAAACGTCAATACTATAAGGATCTCTCCTCTAAAAACTCTCAGGCTGAAAATAAAGATTACACTCTCAAGCAAGATCATGTTAATGTTGGACCTTTGTCTTGTGATGGTTCCCTTCTATCCCCTACTTCCTCCAATACCCATACATTTCCTAAAGCTTCCGAGTCTTTCAAATCTTTCACAGAACCTTCATCTGACACAAGCCCTGATACTTTTCATGTGGTTCCCTATAGTTATCCCCCAGGGCTACCTCTTAAAGAAACTCAAGCTAACCTTCACTTGGCTGCAAAGACTTTCAATAATGATAAATCTAAAGAGCCTAAGCCTTCATATGCTATAATCCCTACTTCAGCTAGTCCTTCACCATCTCTTCCAAAATCATCCATACAATCCCAACATGCTTCCTTGTCCTTAGAAGTGGCTCCATGTCAAGAGGACTCTAAAAATGATAAAGAAAAGAACATAAAGAAAGATCAAGATCAAGAACCCTCCATGTCATCCACTCCTTTTTCTGATGTCTCTTATCCACCTCAGGGTTCTTTTGATCCTGTACCCCCTTTTTCATGCATTCCACCATGTCTTAAGTCTTCGCCTAAGCAAGATCAAGCTACTACTTACACTGTTGAGCTTATTGACAATCAAAATAACTTTACTACGCTTGCGCTTTCCAAAGATGATACTTCCATTAAGGTTGGTAAAAATGGTGTTCCTTCCAATGTCAAGCCTATTGAAAATCAAGAGAAAAATTATGCGCTTATGCTATCCGAAGATCCTTGTCAAGATCAAAGTCTTTCATCTTCTTGTTCTACCACTCCATGTTTACTTCCACTTTCTACTCTTCCTAAGTCTTTGCAAGCTTTGAACAATCCTATCAAAGAAGGTGCTCATATTCAAGATGTCCATGATTCTATTGAAGATCCTAATGCTCACTCTAAAGATGCTGATATCCTTGGTTGTCATATAGATGCTGATGAACTTATTGATTATCCTTTTGCATCTTCCACTTCCATCCTTGGACCTTTTCCACCACTACAAAGATCTTCACACCTTCCTTCCATCTTGGGTCCTTATGTCCCTTCACTTTCCCCTCCTAACTCTCCTAATTTGTCATCCATCTTGGGTCCTTACATACCTCCATCTCCCATCTTTCCTCAAGATCAACATAGATGCATACCCTTGAATCTTTTTCATCCACCCACCCATCTAGACCAGTCATATCCTCCCTCTTCCACAAATCCCAAGTCTTTTGGAAGTAACTTGAATGTTCAATACAAGAAAAAGAAGCAATACAAGAATCCATCAAAAAAAGAATATCACCATGTCTCCTCTCATAGACATGGAAGCATAAAGTCAAAAGAAATATCTAAGAAAAAAACCACAAGACAAGTATGGGTTCCAAAATCCATCATTCAAGATATTCTCTCTAGATCATCAAAAGGAAATAAAAAGCCTACGGCTATATGGATTCCAAAGTGTCTCTTGAAAGAGTCTGGTGTTGAGCAAAAAGTGAAATTGACATTCAAGCTTCCAAAGGCTTCCACTACATCTCCTTCCAAAAATATTCTTCCATTTCATGCGCCCAAACCTCAACCTCTGCTATCCATTCACCATATTCCTTCACGTATTCCTTCATTCACATTTCCTCCACCCTCTCGTCACCCTTCAAGGTATGTGTTGATGTTGATCTTGCCTTCCTTTCCACCTACCCTTTTACAATCCTTCCATTCATTAACCTTCTACCTTCTATCATTTTTCCTCATTTGCCTATTCCTCCTATCTTCCAACCTCACTCGCTTTACATAAAACCCTATCCTCCATTTTTCTCTTCCATGTTCCTTTCCCTATCAGCATCTTTGAGCATATCATTTTGAATCCTTGACATATCATGGTTTATCCTTTCAAGGAGCATTATCTAAAAAGCTTGCCTTCTTCCAAAAAATAAAAAATAAAAAAAAATTGAAAATGTGCCTTGGTGAAAACCTGGAAACAGGCGCCTTGGTAGCAAAAGTAAAGAGAAATAAATTCATCCTATGGTGAAAACCACTTCCTTGTGGCACCTTGGATAAGTACCATGATGAAAACCTGGCAATCAGGCGTCATGCGTAGTTCTTCTACATATTTCATCCATTCCATCTTCTCTCTTTGATCTTGACAATGTTGATCTATACACGAACATTTGGCTATTTTGTGAGCTATCTTACGGTGATCTTGCTTTCATTCCTTCCATGTTTAGCCTTCATATCCATCTTCCTCCATGCATTTTTGCCTATCGCTATCCTTTTCCCTTTTGGTCTTGATCTAATAAAAAAAATAAAGAAAGAGTAAAACACAGTGCTATGAAGCCTCTTGACATGTCTACTCTTTTGGATTGCATTCTTTCCTGCTCTTGCACTACGCTTTTGTGACTTATCCTATACTAGCCTTTCCCTACTTATCCAAATATGCTTTACATGACAATTTTTCCCTAGCTTGGGTATTCTTGAGGAGTTTCCCCTTGAGGATTTCTTCCCTTCATTTTCCTTCATTCTCTTATCTTCCATCTCTTCCACCAGCTTGCTAATCCCTCTTGTTCTCCACCTTGCTAGACATTGGGACTGCACGATATGATCTTGCTTGAGAGTTTGCAATGAAAAAAGAAGCTATCAAGTATACCAAGTATTAGTACCAGTATCAGAACAAGTATCAGAACTAGTATCAATACAAGTATCAGAATCAGTATCAGAACCAATATCAGAACAATTATCAGAACAAGCATCAGAACCAGTATCAGAATAATTATCAGAATCAGTATCAGAATCAGTATCAGAACTAGTATCAGAACAATTATCAGAATCAGTATCAGAATCAGTATCAGAACCAGTATCAGAACAATTATCAGAATCAGTATCAGAATCAGTATCAGAACTAGTATCAGAACAATTATCAGAATTAGTATCAGAATCAGTATTAGAACCAGTATCAGAACAATTATCAAAATTAGTATCAGAATCAGTATCAGAACCAGTATCAGAACCAGTATCAGAACAAGTATCAGAATGGGCCTACAAAATAAGTATCAGAACACCTATTGGGGCTACACCTTTCGCTTTAGTTTATGGGTCTGAAGTAGTACTACCTATTAAGGTTGAAATCCCATCACTTAGAATCAGAATGCATGGACTTGTCACTGATGAAGACTACAGAGTGTCTAGGTTACAAGAACTTGAATTACTCGATGAACGCAGGCAAGCAGCGTATGATCATCTCAGAGTGTATCAGAAAATAATGTCTAGAGGCTACAACAAGAAAGTCAGACATAGAGAATTTCAGGTTGGCGATCTAGTGTTGAGAGAAAATCCTAAAAATCAATCACATCGAGAACGCAACGGGAAGTTTGAACCCAATTGGCTGGGTCCCTTTGTAATCACTGCTACTTTTGGCTCTGGTGCTTATCAACTCTCAATGACTGAAGGAGAACAGCTCTGAGAACCAATCAACGTTCTTCATCTGAAGAAATTCTATGCCTAAGGCATTCAGTGCTTGGTAAATGTCTTGAAAAAAATCTTAAAAATTAGAAAAAATCCTGAAAAAAATGAACATCTTGGTGAAAACCTAGCAATAGGCGCCTTGATGATTCACAAAAAAATCAAAAAATATCAAAAGTACAAAAAAATCAAAAAATATCAAAAGTACAAAAAAATTGAAAAAATGAAAAATACAAAAAAATGAAAAAAGAAAAAAAAAAAGTGCCTTGGTGAAAACCTGGAAACAGGCACCTCGGTAGCAAAAATAGAATCTCTACCAAGATGGTGAAAACCCGGCAAACGGGCGCCACTTGTTCCAAATGCTCCATCTATCAGCACAATCTTGGTCTTTCCCAACTTTTAGTCTTGCTTTAGTTTGTACATATCTCCCGGTTTGTTTCTGCATATCCTGATTTCAATAAGTCGGTCTGTATACCAATCAGCTCAAGCGTCGGTATCCTATCAATGTTCAAACTTGGGGGCAATCAATGTCATATCCTATGGCCTCCAATGTAGCTTAGACGTGTCATATCCACTCAGAGTCCTTTGAAGCTTCAAGTTGAGTCAGTCAGTATGTCTCGTCTCCAGAAAGGATTTTGCATCAACAATAATCAAACATCAAAACTCAACTGACAACAATCTGTGCTTTTCATGCTTTTATCTCCTTGTAGGCTTACTGATTCGCATTGAGATTTTTGCATATTGTGTCCCTTCGAGCTCTTCGATGATGTCTTTTATAGGATTTAGAGAGTGATGACTGGGGGCATAATCTTTTCTTTGTCTTCTGCTTGTATGTGAAAATCTAACAGCTTTGGAAATTCTGGATTGAAATGGTGTCCGACTGTAAGAGCCTCTATCTCGAATTGGATGGCCATGCGTACCTCGACCATTGATACCCGAAAAATTCAAGGAAGTTTGATCTAACTATTGTCTTTTTGAGTAAGTTCTTTCTCCTACTGTGGAACGCAATCTTGCCTAAGGATGTGAACGATAAAGGGTCACTACAGGTAATTCACATTGGATTTAGAATGATCTCTTGACTGTTTGATGTGTTTGCAATGCAAGGCGTATTCAGGTCATCACGACGTTTATGTTTTGATGCTTGTACAAATTGCTATATCAAAATGGACATGATATTCAGGTCATCCTGGCATTTGTGCCTTGATGCTTATATTTAATCCAACATTTTGAAAATAAAGTCAATATTCATATATCCATGGTTGTTGTCCAGTGGGTGTTGTATTGATTCTTGCGCATACAAATCAATATTCATATGTCTATGGTTTCATGGCTAGTGGGCATTGTATTGATTTATCCGGTTACCTAAAAGTTCAATGATGATAACAAATCGACACATGATCAGTGACTAGGTCTTAGGTCTTAGGTTGCATTTCATTTTGCATGTCTCATTGCATTTTGCATGTTTACATGATCTCACAATGATTAAACGAACTTCAATGCTTAAATGATTTTTCAAATCGCATCTTCAAGTCTAACAAGAGCTGAATCTCACACGAAGGTTCCTCCAATGAAATAGCAAGTAGAATCCTTTTTCGGGATCAAAATTCAAATCTGAGATCATTCATATTATTAACTACTTGCATATTCGACCTTCAATCATCACAGAAATCTAGTATTCAACTTAACTGATTATCTTACATCAAACTATCAAAATTTCAACTTGGTCAACCATGGTCAACTCATGGTCAAACCTAGTTAAACTTGGTCTTTTGGGACCTTCCAACGATGCAGAATGCGTTCTCGGATGTAAATAACCACTTCTCAGATCAATTAACATGCTTCCAAACTATCAACGCTGACTTTTCTTGTCAGATTTCAATTTTAATCCCGAAGGGGGCATGATATTGCACATCATTCAAAGTCTGTAAATCAAATTCTATCGATCAAGTCTATCAATATCTTTCATCAGTGATCAAGACAAACAATCACGTCTAGTTACCGATTCATCAAAAGTCCTCATCGCTCGGGGCAAATCTATCATCACTTGGGGCATATCAGATTCATCGATCCATATCAATCTGGTATTCTCTTAATCTTGTAATCTGTATCAATTTTTGCAACCATCAGATCATAGTGTTATTTCCTTGGTTCTTCGGCAACTAAAGGATTCGGATGTGATACCTGCTAGTTCTGCTAAGACAATCGAGTCTAGAACGGGTCACTCACTTCTTATCAATCCTAAGGTTCAGAATCAGGCATTTTGACACTTTTTCGCAATCATAGGTTCATTTGCTTTTACAGTGAACATTATCTTTGGTCATTCAGGACCTATTATCTTCATATCAAATTCAATATCAATCAACTCCTATCTCAATATCTTTCAATCGGTTTCTATCTTGAGATCGGTTTATCTTTTGAATCAGTTTCATATCTTTATCAAACACAGACTATCTTTGAACCACTGCGCTTCACACAGTAATTCAAAGAGGGGCAAAATGTAATACCCCAAAAATGGGCTATAAGTTCATTAACCTCCTATATCATCAAATCATATGAAATCGACATCAAAGTCCTAATCTAAGGCACATCTAAACATCATCAAATCTAATTGATTATCTTAAATTTTGCATCGGGGAATATTCCTAGTAATATTCCTAATTATCTTAATTATCTTTAATTTAATGATTATTTGGCGATAAATCACATTTATCCTAAGTTTGATTAATTGAATATTTTCATATTTAATTAATTAGATTTAATATTTGCCACTTAATTGTGTAATTAAATTTAATTCTATCTATTATTAATTGTATTATTTAATTTTGACAATAAATCAAAATTCCTATCTTTAATTGATTAAATTCTTATTTAATTAATTAAAGCAAGTTGTCATTATTTAATAATATAGTTTTTAATAAAATTTTGATTAAATAATTGATTAACCCATAAATCAATTGTTTTATTTTTAAAAGCAGTTAAGTTGGAAATAAATCACTTTATTATTAAATTAATTCATAAATAAAACATGCACAATCATAAAAGCAAACAACTATCAATTATCAATTAAGGTAAACTCTATTTTGAGTTAAAACTTAGCTTTTGCATGTTTTTGTGAGTTAATTATCTTTTATTTAAAAATAACTCAAAAATCAAGTTGAGTTATTTGAGTGATTTATAGCTTTTTCCCATGCACCTCCAAAGCCCTGGATTTCTATAAATTAAAGGCTCAGCTCTTCACAAATCATCTCATATTTTGCACAATCACGCTGGAGAATTGGAATTGAAGAATCAAAGCTCTTGCGAATCGACATCTTTGTGAGATCAATCTTATTTTTGCATTCATATTTCATATCATTATTAGATTAGCATAGCATATCAGTTTTTATCATTCTTATTGCATAGAAAATATCAAAAATATAGATTAATTGCATTCAATTTCATATCCATCTTTTGCATTCAAATCCTTCATTTAGGTGTCGTCTAGGTCACTGATCTCGATTACAATCTGAGAACATTAATCTCGCACCTACTAGAAGGCAGTAAATCGCTTGGTTAGATAGCTTTCAATTTTGCACGATTTTGATTATCACTAACCTCTAATGTTTTACTGAGTGTTGTGTTTACAGATCAGGTATAATTTTCACACACACAGTCACCATTGTCAATGAGATCTTGAACTTTATGCTTCAGTTGGAGACAAGTAGAAGTCTTATGACCAATGTTCTAGTGATAGTCACAGTAAGCATTATCATTCTACCAATGAGGCCATGGTTGTGGGTCATAAGTATGCTTTTCTAAAGGAGTAAGAACCTGACCCTCTATAAGAGTTTTATAGACCACATCAAGAGGCTCTCCCAAAGAGGTGAAATCACGCTTGGGTCGAGAGGCCCAAGGTTTGTTCCTAGCAAATCGTGAAGTTTGTCGATTATCTGTTGGGGTCTTTTCGACAGCCTTAGCCGCTTGTATATTGGAAATAAGATTAAAAGTAGATTTTGAAGGCTTCACAGTAACATTATCCACCACTCCATCATTTACTACATCTCTGTTCTTATTTGTAGTCTTTCCTTTATCCTTGTTTGTGGAGAATCCTTGTTTATTGTCCTTATTCAAAGTTAATTCTCTCTTCTTGATCATAAAGGCCTCTATCCGCACTGCTTGTTTGATCATACTATCAAAAGTGAGAGGACCTTGCAATTGTTCTTGGTATCCAAAGTCTGGGACAAGATTGTCCAAGAAAATGTCGAGTCTCTCAGACTCTGGTAGCTTATGAGGACACTTCATACATAATTGTCTCCACCTTTGGAGAAATGTTAGGAAAGATTCTCCTTGTCCCTGTTTTAAGTTGCAAAGATCCCGGATGTTGACCGAATGTTGAATATTATGCGAGTAGTGTTGCAGAAAAAGATTAGCCATTCCGTCAAAAGTTTTAATACCAGTAGGCAATCTAGAGAACCATTCCATAGCTGGTCCACCCAAACTACGAGGAAACAAGCGCATAAGATATGTTTGATCATGCATGAATTCCATAGATAATGCACCAAACTCTCTTAAGTGATCTTGGGGATCAGTTGCACCCAAGTATTTGTCATATTTAGGGAGTTCTACACCTCTAGGAAAAGGTGGCATATGAAGACTTCTGTCAAAAGGGAAAGGACAAATACTTTCCATCATAAATTGTTGAGCGGGTTTGTCTTTATTTCTTACAAGTTGACTAATCTAATCTTGCATTTCTCGGACCATTTTTTGCAACTTTGTTGTCTCAGTTTCTTCTTCCTTAGCTACAAGTGTTTCAACTTGATAGTCTTGGGGTAACTTGGCCCCTTGTTTAGCTAGCTCAAGGAAGTACTTTTCTTTATCCTCTAGGAGAAGGATCTCCATCATTTTAATAAGACCCTTATTAGCTTTGGCAGTGTCTATATCCTATTGAGTTATCACTTCATTTTCATTCCCAAGAATCTCATAAATACTCAGAACCTGATCTTGTTGTTGATCATCTTGGTTTTGATCGAATGGAGGAGGATGATAGAAGTAGGTGGGTTGTCGATTGCCTTGAGGTTTTCTTTGAGATTGATCATCATTGTGGGACTGATTTTGGTCATGTTGAGATTGACCATGAGGTTGCTCATTCTGAGGTTGAGCATGACGTGGGTCATTAGAAGATTGACCATGATATTGATTGTTTTGAGATTGATCAAAGGTTTGACTATACTTGCCTGGTTGGAAATCAAACGGATCTCCCATCTTAATGTAGGCTTGTGTAGTACACAAATTCTCAGTGAAATGATATGTCTAGTGCCAAAAGGGCACGACCACGGTAACCTTTGGTGAGCGAACGGGATCAAAAGATTTAACAAATTTAGGTGAGAAGATATCTTCAACAGTATCACTAGGTTCAATGATAGAACTATTCTCAGTAGGATCAACAGGTACGATAATAGGATTAGTCAGAGGAAGAGGTCTTCCAAAGTTGTGAAACAATGAGTTCTCTTGGAAGAACGAGTTGTCTTGGTCTTGAAATGAAAAACTAGGTTGTGCTTCAAACAATGGATTAAAACACTCTTGAAACACCGAAGGTGATGGTTGAGATAGACTATCTTTCAAAGTATTCAATGAGGAAATCAAGGATATCTCACAAAGTTTAGATTTCACAACAGATTTAGGAGGATCTATTTCTTGATTAGGAGGTTCGCTTCTACCTTGATCAGGATTCTTAATGGGATAAGTCTTGCCACTTCTAGTCGTGACAGTCATAGATGAAGATGAAACAAGAGAGGACTCGAGATAATGCTAGACTTGGTCTCTAAGAACAATGCAAAGGAGATAAAGGCTAGAATAGCCAAGATGCGAGATGGACCTAGTACGAATCATCAAAAAAGGTGGCTAGAACAGTCGAGATAAGACTATCGCAACACGAGATACAAAAGGCATAAAGAGATAAGGTAAACCAATGAGAGATGACATGAGTCAAAGCAAAGATCGATCGATTCCTAACTCAAAACAACAATTTCTGATAGTGAACGACATGAAAATAGAAAAATAGACCTCAGACAAAAAGCAAATCAGATAAAAAGTCAAACAGTCAATGGCAAACAAGTCTCTATTTTTGCAAACTGGGCTACAGTCTCGCGCGAGAGAGTACCAGGCCGCACGAGAGAACACCAACCTTCGCGCAAGAGAACAAAGTCTCATGCGAGAAAGTTCTCTGAAGTGTGAAACTTAGCATGGGAAAAGTGCAAAATCTGACAATCTGACACAATTTTTGAGGTTAAAGTTGAATTTTGAGGTATAGCCTGAATTGATGTCTGATAGAAAATCCAATTTCCTGATAGGTTTGAAGAGCAGTTTAATCAACAATCTCATTTTAGGATTTCAAGCATTCGTTTAAAGACACAAAGGTTCAAATCAAGCAGTTTTGATACAAGAAGCAGTCGTTAACAGACCTATCAAGGACAAAGCAACTTGATAGCATCAGGGGAGTCTTTGTTTGATAGTGATTTGGACAATGTTTAAGACTCGATAACAAACACATAGCTTAGTCATACAAAAAAATGGTGAGAAGACAAAACCTTTGCCCCATTGCTTATGCGCATACGTGCACCTCACACAACCATGTCACCCCCTAGAGGGCGCTCGTGTTTTCAATGTTTACAAGGACTCAATAGTGTACGTTCAAAGGTTACCCTTGTAGCAGGGGCCAGTGTCGCAACCACCTTCAAGCGTCTAGGTGTATGCCTATGATGGGAGTCTACAGGAGATATTCTTACCCCTCCCTGGGAAAAGATTATGACTCCTTTTGGAGGTAAATCTAGTAGCCCACTAGCTAAGGAAATTTTTTAATAGGCTTCCATTCACGCTAACCTTCAGTGCCCCCGATACAGGGTTGAGGCCTCACAGCCACACCAACACCTGAAAGTCATACACCCCCGCAAGCAGGGCTAGGAGAGGCGCCGCTCAGTATAACAGACAGAGCCTCCTCAAGATGATAGTCAAAGTCTTGAGAAGGAAGCTAACATGGTTTTGGAGTCTTTAGACTCAACAAAATGTTCTTTATTAGAGTGAGGCGGAATCACTGGCGATAGGTGCATACTCACTTGGGTCGTTCCCAAAGGTTCAACTTCCGACAAGCCCTCTAAAGGTGACACTGGACTTGGTTTAGATTCGAGGGTCAAATTTTCTGGTTCTCCCAAAGGGAGAAGAGCATACTTCTCTATCCCATTTCCTCACCCAAACACATCAAGAAGATTCATCACTGAGTTAGCTTCACTCCACCACAACTACAAGCTTTTGGGTTTTTGTTTCTCTCAAAGAGAGAAGAGCATAATCCCCTGGCTAATAGAAGCGTAAAGATTCACTACCTTTCTCCGCTTCCCCAATAATTTGTCATATTAGTAAGATCATTAGGATTTTGGGTTCATTCATGGTCATCACCTCCATGTAATGAAGAGCCAAATTCCCTACCCACTATCAAAATCCTTAAGAAATTTTAACGGAGCCCTATTTAGACTATGTGAATGAAAGCAAGAAACACACACAACATTTTAGCAAGTCTTCGACTATCCTCCTGCAATCAAACCATTAGCATGTTTTATGTTCTTGGTCAAACATCCTGTAGAAAACTGTTACTCTGTGAAAATAATAGAGAAATAATAAACAACAGCAAATAGGAAACTGTTAGAAATCTGAAACAGGAAAGACAGAAACTGAAAATTTTAAACCACTGTATCCAAATCTTGCACGAGGAAGTACTCCACAGCGCGTGAGAAAGTACAGGGCACCGCGCGAGGATGCATCAACTCACACGAGAGAGTGCTACAGGGAGTGAATCTTCGCGCAACATGCTCTAGATTCTCACGCGAGAATCTATACACAAACAGTACGGACGCACGATAGAGCTTAAATTTCCTGTCAGAAAAAAATGAGAATGAGGCCAGAAATTGATCTTTTGGCCCCACGGTGGGCGCCAAAATGTATGTGATGGAATGTGGACCTCAAATCCAACTACACACATAACATGGTCATTACTCACATGATCGAATTACAAGAGAGAGTATGAATTACTCAATCTAAAATCCATCGTGAAGCGACCTGTTGCCTCCTATGTAGATGGGGTGTTTGATTACTCTCAGATTGGAGAGCCAACAACCATAAGACTGATTCTACAATGGAGGATTTTCAAAAGCTATGATGATAAGAAAAAACTGAATTTAAGCTAGAATGAGTGCAATTTAATCTAAGATGCTTTGAAAGAAATATGATAGTAATCTAGATAGCTTGGAAAGAAATATGGAATGCAAATTATTCTAAAGAACTTGAAATAGAAATTAGATTAAGCTATGAGCAAATAAACAAACTAAATATATGAATATGCAATATTAAGCTAAATGAGAATTATAATAAAATGCAATTAAAAGCTTTGAAATTGAGACACAAAATTGCTATAGTTCAATTACTCTCAAAAATTGCTCCCTTGAATGAAGAAATGAGGTCCATTAAATAGAAAAGCTCGAGAAGAGAATGAAGGGGTTCTTGATTTGAAACTCCTGACTCTTCATTCCCATTTGAGACAAAAAAGCATGAATTACTTATTAAAAGAATGGAAATTGCCACATAGGGGACCTTTCGAATATTATGAATTATTAATTCAAAAATGAGTGTCCATTCAAATAACAAGTAATTATTAATTCCTTTTTATGGGTAATTAGCTAAAGGGGGTAGATTTTAATTTAATTCTAAGTACTTAGGACTTTAGGATTAAATTAATTTTATCATAGGGGTAATTTAGCTAATAAAAGTCGAAGACTTTAGGAATTAATTTTAATATTTGATTAATGCAAATTAGGGTCTTTGCAGTTGACATCAAGTCGAGTTAAGTTAGGTAGGAGAGAGAAAATTGCCTAGGAAACTAGGACTTTGGAGATGTAAAATTGATGAAAATGCACCGAAATCGATTGAATTTAATAGGTGCCAATTTTAGGGTATTACACATTGTATCCGAGTCTAATGTTGTCTCTCAGTTGTCTCTAATTTCCTAACTGTTCATCCATAATCTTCAATGTTTCTTCATTAGTATCTCTCTCAGATTTCAGATCATTCTTCAAGTGCTCATTCTTAGATCTCAGGTCAACAATCTCTCCAACTCTCCTTGCAATTTCCTAATTTACACTAACTAGTTTGTCTGTCAAGTTGTAGTGAATTTGTTTCATCATTAATATTTTCCTATCTTTCTCATCAAGTCTTGTGTTCATCTTCGTCCTCTCTTCAACTATCCTTTTATCATCTTTAGCTTTTCCTTTTTGTTCCATGATTTCACACATCCTTACCGACTGTGCTTCTTGTTCTCTTTTCAATGTTTTCTTCTTATCAGCTTGATTTTTGTTCTTTTCAAATAGTTCTAATATTATAGCATCATATTCATTAGACATGCTTCCCTCTGATTGTTCTTCAAGTTCCTCAACCTGATCTTGAGTAACTCAATAATTGTACATACACACACAAACAATAGTTATTTAAATGAACATATTATACTATAAAATGATAAACATATCTTCACACTTACAATATTTCCTCTTGAATAAATAGTAAAATATATTTATACTTTACAATATTAATTTCATAAATTTGAATGTGTTTATATATGAATTCATCTTGAAAAATGTTTGTTGTGCCAACTCGTTTCTCTTGTTGAGTGAGTTCTTTAATTTCTTTCTCAATTCTTCAACTTGCTTGTTATCCATTTTGAGTTCCATCTCCATGTTCTAAATCACCCTTTCATAATTGTAGCGTTTCATCTTTCCAAATCTTTCCTCTCAAGTGGGTAAACTTCTTAATAAGACACTGAGCTCTGATACCAATTGATGAACTAAGTATGTAAAGGTGAGTACTGAGAGGGGAGGGGTGAATTAGTATTGTAAAACATTTTTAAACAAATTAAAATTTCTCTCTTAATCATTTAATGATTCCTTAACATTTGCATTCATCACATGAAACATATAAAAGATAAATCATAACACAAAATATTTGGTATCACAGAAATCCTTGTTAGAGGATAAAAACTGTGGTGGTGATGACACCCACAACACTTCACTGTTGCAGTAAAAAGCTTTCTCGGTTAGAGCTACAATGTTAGCTATTTCTCATAGCTTACCCTGTTAAGAGTATTAACTTAGTTAAGAGTCCTCATATTATCAATTCTACCTTGTGAAAGGATTTTACAATTCTAATCTAATAACTACACCTAGTTAAAGGATTTACAAAATAAGATATGCTCGGTTAAGATACTTTACAATTTTGATTACTCTCTAATCAGTAACACTAACTTGTCTATCAAACTTTCATTAGTTATATGCTTATCAAACTCTTTATGCTCAATAAATCATTACCTCATACTATGTACCTTTCACACTAACAATTCAGTACTTGGTAGATTCACTTCTGAATCACAATCTCTATCTGCTCTTCATTTCTCTATTACTTGGTGGCTTCTCTGCTCATCATCTTCTCAGTAATCTGCTTCATACATGAAACCTCCTCTTTTATTCATACCATGCTCTCTCTCTCTCTCTGATCCACTTATATACAACTCTAGAAGCAGTGTTAGGTGTTCTACATTCATCTCTTCAAGCAGTGCTAGAATTGGTTACTTCTCCAATGCATATTTTATATTTTATTCTCATTGGTAGATCTCACCTCATAATCATGTGTAATCATTATGTTTCACTCTCCAATGTTCTGTCATACGATCTCCTCGAGATTTGTAAATCATTTTCTATTCGGTATACAGGTTCAATGTACTTAAAGATTCTTCTAGTGTCGGTCTGCTATGCTCGATAATATATTTTCCTTAACTCAGTAATTGTCTTCTCTTCTTAGTTCGGTTGATGTTCTTTCTCGGTACAACTGAGTTCTCGGTGCTTGGTTTTTCCTTGCTCGATGCCTATACTTGCTTTTTCTTTACCGAAATTACTTGTCTTCTTATTTCCTTTACTGAATAACTTTCCTTGCTTTACCGACTTGTCTTTCCTTCATTACCAAATGACTTTGACAAACAATATGACTTCTTCATAACTAATGACAACAAAATAAATCTTAGGAGTATAATCACATATTAAAGAAATTTGGATATTACAATGAACCAACTTAAATTTGTAACACATTGTAGAAACCTTACTTTTTATGCTTTCTAAGTTCATAGTGGTTGGGGCATTTTTCATTCTCTAGTTTATCAATATACTTGACCTTCCTTTCATATTTAGAGAATGACATTGCATACTTTTTCATGTGATTAGTAAAGCTACCATGAATACATATCATATAAAATAGGTATAAACAAGGCCTTAGGTACTTGTAACATAAGAAACAACTTGTATAAATGCCATTCAAATTTGGCATTTTTTTTTTTTTTTTGTAAAAATGGATATTTGAGTTACATTATATTCTATATACACATCATGCTAAAAAAATAACAAATGAATAGTTCAACATTTTTTCCTTTTATCAACTATTTTTCCTTTTTCTTTTTGTTTTACTTTGAGGACAAACTGAATTCAATTCTTTTACAAATAATTTTAACCACTCTTTGTGTTGCCTCCATCACTCTAAAACCCTCATTTGTCTAGATTTTGAACCTTTATAGGGCCTCTAAGGTCTTCAATTTTGAGTTTCAAGCCTCATTAGAATTTTTTTTTGAAACAAAAATATTAATATCTTTCAAACTGTTCAAGATATTGAGGTGATTCTTTCACCAATCTCTTAATTTTTCAATTACGCTCCTTTGGGACCAATTGTTGTGTCCACATGAACAAAATGGAAAAAGTCCTAAAACACGACCCCAAACAAGAAAAATATTTGAAAAATAGTGTGTGTGACAATTTTACGCTATTTTTAGCTTTTATACATCTTATATAGTGCAACTATTATAGTGGGCTCCCATAAAGATAAAGAAAATCCACAAAAGAAAAAAAAATATAACATTTCTTTTTGGGTGAGGTAAGATTACTCCTACACACTAGATGCTCCTACATAGACACCTACGGTAATTTGAGAAGTTACCTTGTCACATCACACGGGTTCAGAGGAAAATCAAAGTGGTCAAACTCTACTTTTGATAGCCATGAGGAATCTTCAACAGGTTGTCCTTTCCATTTGACCAGGTACTCTTCACATTGCTTGTTTCTTGTGCTTCTACCCACATGACTATCCAATATATCCTCTATCTCTTCTATTGTTGAAGTAGGTGCTGGGAATTCCATTGTGCTTATGCTATTTCATCTTCAATACTTCCTTCATGATACTCTGTCAAATCTAAAATATTAAACACAGGTGAAATATTGAGTTCATTGGGAAACTGTACTTCATAAATATTTCCTGAATCATGCTTTTTCGGGATTTTGCATGGTCCAAACTTCATCATCTTCAACTTATTATATGTTCCCACTAGAAATCTCTCCTTTCTCAAATGAACCATGACTTGATCTCCAATTTAAAAAATTTATATCTCCTTTTCTTATTTGTCTTATATCTCCTTCCTTGATGTTGGGGCACTCATAAGCCCTATGTCCTTCTCCGCATTGGAAACATATTCTACGGAAACCTCCTCTTCCTCTTCCTCTTTGATCTCCTTTATTTTGATTGTGAAGACGGTAGTAATTATTTTCCTTCTAACTTTGAATGCTACTAGAGTCACCAAAACTATTTTTTTGAAATGGGCTCTCCCACTCTTTCCTGCACTATTTTTCACAAGGACCTATGGTTCCTCTATTTTTGTTGGTGTACCATTCGATACTGGTTCTTCTACACTAGGGTTTCATTTGTGATTTGTGGGCTTCCTCTTGATGAGTCATCTAATGGAGGTGTGCTCCTAGTCTTTGGTGCAAGTATGAGTTATTTGGTTCTTCCATGTTTGTGATGAACTACAACTGATTGAATATCTGAATGAACTGAAGAAATAGTGATTAGAGATCACTGAGTATTGAAATGATATGTAAGATGATTAAATCAGTCAATATGTTTTCATTGATGTCAACTAGTCTTGACAGTACTTATCATGTTAGTTACAAACATCTGAACATCTGTTGAAGGAAGAAAAGATGAAGTACTAAGATATCTACATGAGAAAAAGATGGATATGACAGATACAGATAAGGTAAACATTGGGTAGCTTATTGATAAGTCTATGGCTTTATATTGTTGACTTGAGCATGTTACATTAATCCATTATGAAGAAGAGATTTGAAATTGAACAAGTCAATGTGGTCGGTAATTGAAGATTTCTATATACACCAAGCCAGTGCAGTGTCTACCGACTGACAGTATTAAGTGAGCTAGTTTAACTAATTATCATCGACACATTTCTACATTAATCGAGTATGGATGAAAACATTAAATGCTAAGAACAACTGACTGAATTTGATGAGATGGAAATTGTTATGATTTCAAGGTTAAGGATGAAGTTTTTTATGAGATCCATGGCTGAAAATTTTTGGAGAAGATCTAAAGGATGAGATTGAAATGTGTTAATGACACATCTATCGAGGAAGGTTTAAGAGGCAAAAATGAACAAAGGAGATTAAGTGAAAAAATCTAATGGTTGATATGAAAATGATTTACTTGTTTATATAAGAGATATGAGTTTCATTGATGAAACATGTCGGAAGAAGAAGATTGTAGAGATTTTGTGTGAAGACTTTATTCATGCATGCCTGATCAGACTAGTTATTAAAAGAACTGAGCTGCAAAGTTTACTGAGCGTTAGAGAACCATTTACCGAGTGTAAGTAAGTTGAAGAATATTGAAGAAGTGAATTTGAATAATGATTAGAGGATTTGTATGGGCTTAGAATAGATCTAAATATCTGCAATTGAGTCGTATTTGAATCAGATCAATACTGTATCAGTTTAACCATTGATTGATAAAATCTCTTAACCGAGTGGACTTAACAGTCTTATGTTCTACCCTATGACATTTGTTGAATGTAAAGTGTTATCTTGTTGACCCCATAGTGAATGCTGGTCAAAAGTTAACTATTAGTGATAAATCCTCTAACCAAGTCACACCTAACAGTGTGTATTGTAACCTTTAACAGGGTTGGCTCTTCACCGAGCTCACTTCAGAAGAGTGAATTATTTTGGGTTACCGGTCCCAGGTGGTTTTTCTCTTAGTAGGGTTTCCACGTTAAATCATTGTGTTATGTGTTATTTGTGATGATTGTTTTTCTATCATACTTTACATACTGCATAGTTGATTTGGTCGGTAATCACAGTTAGATAATTACTGGTAATCGGTAAAGTGAACAAACAGATTGATATTTTATGTTACCGAGCTACATAATTTGTTGAAATTGTTTTATAAGTTACATCTTTGTATTTGGGACTGTAGGATAACTAATCTAACTGATTCACCCCCCTCTCAGTTATTCTAACAATTGGTATCAGAGCTCATTGGTTACTTGGAAGAAAGTTTTAAGAACTTGAGCAGAAAGATTACAAGATGTATAAGAGCGAAGTGTCGAAGTTTAACAAAGACAACTTTACTACATAGAAAAGCCGGATGAGACTTCACATATCTAGAACTAGAGAATCTACTATACACTTACTAGAAAATGGCTACATACAACCGACGGTTGGTCCTTTAACTTTTGATTAGTTGAGAGACTGACATGAACACAATATTACTATGATAGAGATTGTTGCTGCTCTATCTCATGTTGAATTTGAAGATGTGAAGGATTGCACTACTGTAAAGGAAATGTGGGATAAACTTGCTCTAGTTTATGGTGGTGATGCAAATGTGATGAGAGCCAGAGTTGAAAGCTTGAGAGGCAGATTTGATGACATGAAAATGAAGGAAGGTGAGAACATTACACAGTACACAAACCAAATCAAAGAGGTAGTCAATGCTATCTGAGGAGCTGGTGGTATCATTTTTTAAGATATAATGGTAAGTAAGATACTGAGAACCTTTTTGCATGTCTATGCAATCAAAATATCTACTATTCATGAAATGAGATCTGCACCTAATAGCAATCTTACTCTTGATAATTTGATTGGAAAGTTAACAACTTTTGAGATGAACAATTTTTATAATAGTGTGGTACCAAGTGTTGAGTATGCTTTTATGTCATCTCTTAAGATTGGTAAATCTAGCAGTAAGCATAATATAAGGAATGAAAGTGATAGTAATACTGATGATGAGTTTGATGAGATTGAAGTGCTTATGGCCCAGAGATTGCAGAAAGGTAAAGGTAGATATAAGGGAAAGGTACCTTTAGCTTGTTTTAACTGTAAAGAAGTTGGCCATATTGCTGCTAGATGTCCTAAGAGGAAAGAGGAAGATAAAGACAGATACCGATTTGGTGATGGAAGCTATGGCAGAAAGAACAAAAGAGGTTACTGATACTACAATAGAGACAACCAAGATCACAAAGATAAGGGAAAAAAGGCATGCTATCTTATTAGAGAAGATGACATTGATACCGACATTGATGATGATATTGAGGTAGTATTTGTTGCAATGAAAGATGATTCTAAAGAGGAGGAAAGGTATGTAGAAACAACACTTATTTATAAAGTTAGTAAAAATGATACTTGGATCATTGATAGTGGTTGTACACATCACATGACTGGTGATGAAGATAAGTTTTGTCATCTTGAGCATTATAATGGAGGATCAGTGAAAATGGGACATGTCACACCTTGCATGGTTAAAGGAAAATGATCTATCTTATTGAATGGTAGAATTAGATGTGATAATGCATACTAGGTAAAAGGACTAAACTACAATTTGTTGAGTGTAGCACAGCTGAATAACTCAGGTCACCGAGTTGCATTTGAGAGAAAAAAGGTAAAAATCTATGATGAAAATGGAAAGCTTGTCAGAACATGAGGACAATCAAAAGGTAATTTATTTTATCTTGACAATGCTGAGACTTCTTGTTTGATGGTAAAAAATGAAGATGCATGGTTATGGCATAAGAGGTTATGTCATGTAAATTTTGATAACATGATTAAAATCAGTAAAAAGAGAAAAGTTAGAGGATTGCCTAGTCTAACCAAACCTGATCATGTTATGTGTCATTAATGTCAGAAAGGGAAGATGACAAAATCTAGTTTTAAAAGTAAGGACTATTCATCTACAGGAATTTTTGAGTTGGTTCACACCGACTTATGTGGTCGTATGAGAACTCAAAGCTACTATAGTGATAGATACTTTATTTTATTTGTTGATGATATAATCTTTGGTGGATAAGATCAGATTTGCAAATCTTTTGCTGATGAAATGAGAAAGGAATTTGAGATGTCAATGTTTGGAGAGATTAAATTCTTTCTAGGTTTGCAGATTATACAACAGAAAGATGAGATTTTCATCACTCAATCAAAATACATTAAAGTATTGAAAACTTTTAGCATGGAAGATGCTAAACTAGTGGGAACATCGATGGTAACTAGTTGCAAATTGACAAAGGATGATGAATCTACTGAGGTAAATCAGACTCTGTACCAATCTATGATTGGTAAATTGGTGTATGTAGTACATAGTAGGCCTGATATTGCACATGTAGTGGGGATTGTGGCTAAATTTTTTGCCAATCCTAAAGGTTCACATATGGTTGTTGTAAAGAGAATTTTGAGATACTTGAAGAAAACATAAGACTATGGATTATGGTACACATTGGAAGACAAATTTTAACTTAGAGTTTACACTGATGCAGATTGGGCTAGAAACATAGATGGACAGAAGAGCACAACTGGTGGGGCATTCTTTTTAGGGGAAAGGCTGGTGACTTGAATTAGCAAGAAACAAGCATGCATTTCTCAGTCTTTTGTTGAAGTAGAGTATGTTGTTGTTGCTGCAAATTGTTCAAATATTGCTTAGATCAGACAAGTGTTGGAAGGAATGAATGAGGTAATCACTGACCCGATGATTATATATTGTGACAACACCAGTGCTATAAATATTTTTAAGAATCATGTGATGCATTCAAAGACAAATCATATATCTATTAAGTATCACTACTTAAGGGAACAAGTTCAAGAGAAGCAAGTGAAACTAAAATTTGTAACATCTAAGGAACAACTTGCTGATATCTTTAAAAAACCATTACCGAAGGACACATTTGAATATTTGAGAACTAGACTTGGGGTCTGTCCATGTCTACCGGTCACTGAGGTGATCTGGAGGTTGCATCAACCTACACTTATCAGAAGATCATTCATGTTGATGCACATAGCTCACATTTTAGATTTTATCTAAGGTTGTGAAAGATTGTAGAAGTTGGAACAAAAAATTGTTTATTTTACATTGAAGGTACATGATATGAACTGAACAACAGAAGAATACTTGGCTACTGAAGAGTTGTTTATATATTTTCTTTGGCATTGTTGTCAAAGGGAGAGAGAATGAATATGGAAAATCAGTTATTGAGAACACAGAGAAAGGGAGAGACATATTTGTTGCTAAGAACAAAGGGAATCTGAGAACAAAAAAGATCAAATCCATAGGGAGAGACTACACTTGTAATGTTGTTATGTTTTGTAGTGATTAAACATATTAAATTTGAGCTTACCGAGCTACAACATTTTCTTACATAGTTGTAGAATACATGTTTGGTATGTGTATGACGTTTTCATATTGATCGTGTTTCCATCAATGTCAAAGGGAGAGATTGATGAACTACAACTAATTGAATATCTGAATGAACTGAAGAAACAGTGATTAGAGATCACTGAGTACTGAAATGATATGTAAGATGATTAAATTAGTCAATATATTGTCATTGATGTCAACTAGTCTTGATAGTACTTATCATATTAGTTACAAACATCTGAACATCTTTTGAAGGAAGAAAAGATGAAGAACTAAGATATCTACATGAGAAAAAGATGGATATGACAGATAAGGATAAGGTAAACATTGGGTAACTTATTGATGAGTCTATGGCTTTATATTGTTGACTTGAGCATGTTACATTAATCCATTATGAAGAAGAGATTTGAAATTGAACAAGTCAATGTGGTCGGTAATTGAAGATTTATGTATACACCGAGCTAGTGCAATGTATACCGACTGATAGTATTAACCGAGCTAGTTTAACTAGTTATCACCGATGTATTTCTAGATGAACCGAGTATGGATGAAAACATTTAATGCTAAGAACAACCGATTGAATTTGATGAGCTAGAAATTATTATGATTTTGAGGTTAAGGATGAAGTTTGTTATGAGATCCACAGCTGAAAAATTCAAATAAGATCTAAAGGATGAGATTGAAACGTGTTAATGACACATCTGCCAAGGAAGGTTTAAGAGGCAAAAATGGACGAAGGAGATTAAGTGGAAAAATCTAATGGCTGATATGAAAATGATTTACTTGTCTATATAAGAGATATCGGTTTCATTATTGAAACATGCCAGAAGAAGAAGACTACAAAGATTTTGCGTGAAGACTTTATTCATGCATGCCTGATCAGACTGGTTATTGAAAGAACCAAGCTGCAGAGTTTACCGCTTGTCACAGAACCATTTACCGAGTGAAAGTAAGTTGGAGAATATTGAAGAAGTGAATTTGATTAATGATTAGAGGATTTGTATGGGCTTAGCATAGATCTGAATATCTACAATTGAGTTTTATTTGAATCAGATCAATATTGTATCAGTTTAACCATTGATTCATAAAATCTCTTAACCGAGTGGACTTAACAGTCTTATGTTCTACCCTATGAATTTCATTGAATGTAAAGTTCTATCTTGTTGACCCCATAGTGAATGTTGGTCAAAATTTAACTATTAGTGATAAATCTTCTAACTAGGTCACACCTAATAGTGTGTATTGTAACCTTTAACAAGGTTGGCTCTTCACCGAGCTCACTTCAGAAGAGTGAATTATTTTGGGTTACCGGTCCCAAGTGGTTTTTCCCTTAGCAGGGTTTCCACGTTAAATCATTGTGTTATGTGTTATTTGTAATGATTGTTTTTCTATCATACTTTACATACTGCATAGTTGATTTGGTCGGTAATCACAGTTAAATAATTACTGGTAATTGGTAAAGTGAACAGATAGATTGATATTTTATGTTACCGAGCTGCATAATTTATTGGAATTGTTTTATAAGTTCTTTTTATTTGGGACTGTAGGATAACCGATCTAACTGATTCACCCCCCTCTCAGTTATTATAATAGTTTGTTATTGGTTCTGCCATGGGTTCTTCTACTACCGGTGTTTCTTCCATGATGGGTAGGCTTCTTGTAGATGATTCGTCTACCATATGCGTTCTTCATACCTCTAGTGTAGCCATAGGTTCTTTTATTGTTGTAACATAGTTCCTTGCTTCTTTTGTGTATATCGTTAGTGCACTATTTGGATCTATCTCCTTTGTTATCGGGGCTCCATCCACCATGGGTCTGCTTCCTATTGTTGTAATTATTACTATGTCATTGGGCTCTGTTACATATGCCATTGGTCTTCTTGTCTTTAGTGTAGTCATATATTATTGTGTACAATTTATTTTTGCTGTTGCTACACCCTTTGGGATGACCTTTACTTTTCCCAGGATTCTTGTTTGAGTGCTTCTAACTTTTTGAGGAATGAATCTTGTCCTCTTCATTGTGCCAAATCATTCCTAGTGGTGGTTTGGCCAAGATGGGGTAGAAAATGAGGACTTCTATCAATATAGGGTTTTAGTGTGTAGATTATCCAATATGTTGGCCTCTCTTTTTGATCTACACAAATGGGTGTTTGATTCATGGAGGCCTCTTGTGGTTGGTAAGATTGAACTCTTCTCATTCACTAAAGGTTTTTACATTTCCTCCTTTGTGTCATCCGAGGATAGAGATTTGGCATTGGGCATGTTGTGGGATTGGAGGGAGTACTCCCTCTTTGTTAAGCCTTGCTCAACCTCCTTCAATCCTCTTAGTGATCCACTAAATGTGCACTTGGTGCGAGTTAGTCTTTTGAACCTTTTTGTACAATTTTGGGAGCCTTCTTGTTATGAGGCCATTGGTAACTCTATTGGTCGCTTTTTGAAAGTTGACAATTCTACTTGTTTCACAAGGCACTCCACATTTGCACACATTTAGTGGATGTTTAAATAGCCAAGACCTTTCATGGAGATGTGGTTTTTTTGTTGAAGATAGGCCTTGGATTAAACCTCTTGATTATGAGGGGCTCCCCTTTTGATATCGTTGGTGCTTCTCCATTGGTCACCTAACTACAATTTTTCCTCATTGGAGGGAGTACTCCCTCTTTGTTAAGCCTCAATAAAAATCCTTCAATCCTCTCAGTGAGCCACTAAATGTGCACTTGGTGTGAGTTATTATTTCAAACCTTTTTGTACAATTTTGGGAGCCTTCTTGTTATGAGGCCTTTGGTAACTCTATTGGCCGCTTTTTGAAAGTTGACAATTCTACTTGTTTCACAAGGCACTCCACATTTACACACATTTTAGTGGATGTTTAAATCTCCAAGGCCTTTCATAGAGATGTGGTTTTGGTAGTTGAAGATAGGATTTTGACTAAACCTCTTGATTATGAGGGCCTCCCCTTTTGATATCATCGGTGCTTCTCCATTGTTCACCTAACTACAAGTTGTCCTCTCTCACATTACAAGGGCACTACTATATGGTGGAAGGATTCTAGTGATAGACATTTAAATCTCAATGATTATGATTCATCGAGTGAATCCTTTGAGGATAATGATGTGTCTATTTCTTCTAGTGCAACTCTTACAACCTTACTTATTTTGTGAAGCCTCTTATGCTTTTTGTGTAGACTGAGCTACTTTTAAAACCTCCTCATAGTTCCTTTAGTGTCGTGCTTCCTAATATGTCTTCTTCCATCAATAGGTTGTCTTCCACAAGTGTTTTCTAGTCTCTAGTGCAACTATGGTTATTCTATTTCTATTACAACTTCTCTTTTGCATACTAGTATTGATATGCACCTTTCACCTCATCTTTATACTACACCCTCTCTGCATGTTGATAGGACCTCCATGGAGGTTTCCACTCATGATTCCCCTTGTATCGGGATGTTGGATGACAATATTTCTTGGACTCTTTCTAGTCAATGAAGGAAATCTCTTCCTTCTTCCTCTTGCCAAACTCATACTCGAGTTGTGGATGTAAGTTCAACCCATTCTTGATGTGGGTTGTTTGAAATTCTATTTATGTTCTATAAAGTTAGCCTTTTATGGCCTATGTTTCTCATCTCTTGGGGCCTTTTTTGTGAAGGGTTTAGCACACTAGTTTATTTCTTATCTAATAAAAAATATAAAACTGTAATTATAAAAGTGTGTTTGATAGTAGATGTTTCTTTTAATTATTTATTTAATGCATGTGTAAGAAATGAAAGGAATAGAAAATTGATTTATGATAAAATAATGAAGCAATGGGATCATAGACATAAAAATGTAAGAATATATAACACATCTATATGCATTTAAAGAAATAATAATTGTCATAAGTAATATTATGTGACAAGTAGATAATGTATATGAAATAATTATCATGCATGCACTTAAGACATGTAAAGATTTTTTTTTCATAAGACAAGGATGTGAGATCATAATTTGGTGACAAGAAACAAGGAGTAACATATCCCTATATATAGACAAATTATGAAGTGAGGGTAGTCCTAAAGGCAAAATAAGTATCATGTGAAGGTATAAAAAATGTAATCAAAATATAAAGTGTATTTAGTGAAACATGGGAGAGGTATTTGATACATTTGAATCAATTTTTCAAAATATTGAAAGAAAAGCAAATATTGTGCAACTTAAAGTGTGAGTATAGTAATGAGTCAATGACATTTCTAGGCCATGTCTCTGGACAAGGTGTCCTAAGAGTAAATCCATAAAAGTGAAGGCTATCAAAAATTGGTCCATGCATGGAGTGATGAAGTTTTATAGGCACTCCATAATATATGTATAAGTTCATTCCACCATTATCTTGAATAGCTACCATTACTACTGCTCTAAATTTAGTCGCAATATTGACCTCACACATTTTTGTTGTGGAATTTTACTTTATAGAGCTATTGAAATATTGAAGCATTTTATTTGAAATTATTTATTATTAGTCCCAACTAATTTGTAGCTTCTCTTTGAGGTTAAGATGGATGTTTGTAGATATACATCGAAAACCATCTTATTGCATAGTTGTAAATTAGCATGCTATCATTCAAAGGTCTTCATTTTTGTAGTGAGGGACTATCTAGTGTATGAAAATGAGATATATGTATTAGTCTGAGCAATCAAAGAATGAAGACAAAGTCTACTTAACAAGGAAAAAATTGTGTATACAAATTTTCTTGTAGAAACATTTCTAGATCATCATTCCAAAGCACATATCAACTCTAGCCATGATCACATAGTTGGAGCCACTAACAAGAGAGGCCTATGAAGAAGAGTATAATAAAGGATTGGATTTTGGTGATAAGTACAAATAGCTCTAAGAAAATGGTGCTACAAAAAAGAAATATACGTTTTCTACTAGAAAGAAGGATTAGTATAAAGCCTAGGAAAATCATATGCATCAAAGACACAATGTCTTTTACTTAAACTAGAGATACATACCTCCAAAGTGGTAGGTCATTAGTGCCAAACTGGAAGCCTCGTCCTAGATGTCATTTTGTCTCTACTTAACTTGAGCCTTTCATAAAAGATCTTTAATGAATTTGGGTGTTATCAAACTTTGTCTAAGCTTTCACAGCTTTCTTTTGAAACCAATAATTTGTCCTTAAAAATGTACAACTCTTTAAGTCCCTGATAAAAAATATTACTAAAACTATGCTCATCAAACCACATTTAAATCAACTGGCTCTCTAATATTCTCCTTTAATAATTCCTAAAATGAAGATAGGACAAATTCTATGGTCAAACAAGGAATCTTCATTAACTTGCTAATCATGGAATTTTAATAACAACAAACATTGATCCCATGTAGTTATGAACAATTGACCTTGATTTGGAATCAAAGACTCAATTAATTCATCATGGAAAGATGATTTATTCAACATACGCCTTTCCACATCATGCATTGACAATAAATCACAATAAACCATGTCATCAATTGCATTTTTATCAACATTTTTAGTCTAAAAATCAATTGGGATCATATCTTTCTTGGTTGTTTCTCAATCATATTCCAAACTTTCATCATTAAAATGATTGATATACTCATCATTAATTGTCGATTTAGAAATATCAACATAATCCATCATAACATTCTTACTTGGAAACATGAGAAGAGCATTATGAAATTCTTCTTGATTAAGATTTTTCTCTTCAACATTGAATATGTTCATGCCTTCATAGTTTTGTATCTTATGAAAAATTGTTGATCTATCAAACTCTAATTAATATACCCACCAAGCTCTACACTATCAGGAAGACCCATGCTTTCTTCTTCACTTGCAAATACATAAATTTTCTTGTCCCATTTCTTTCAACCTCCTATTCAGTAGTCGATACCTCTACCTCTTCCTTCAACATTCCCACTTCATTTTTCTTACATTAGTGATTTATTTCCCAAAGTTCCTTGCATAGGGAAAAAAATTCTTCTAGTAAGAGCTTTTTTCTAGTTTTTTCATTTAGTATAATTTCATGAATCTTTTGAGTTCTTTGATGTAGTCTTTTTGTCACCCTCTTGCATATTTGGCTTCACATGTTTGAGTTTTGCAACAATATTTACAACCTTCCTTTTAATATTTAGATCTTCCATTAGATTAAACAATTCTCACATAAATTCAAACATAGACTTATCAATTGTAGATATTTTTCAAACTCTATTTTTCCATTGTAAAAAAGAACATGACACTAAAATGGATATGCACATGTTGGTCAGCAACATGCAAAAAGATAAAAAGCTATTAAAAGTGACAAATAATCACTAAATTTTTTTCATTCAATCAAATACCAACACAAGCACCCACTGTTGGCAAGTTGGCTATACTGGTGTATATGACTTAGTATAGTGTTGTCATTATGGCAACAAAGTCATATAGTAGTTTGGAGTCAATGCACTTGATGAGAAGATCAGAAATCGGCTAAGTGTTGAAGACTGGACAGTGTATAGAGTACCTAAAGCTCAGAGCATCAGCGCACGTGCGTATGACCGAGTTATGGTATGTGCCCTGGAAGATAAGTTGGTTAGACTATAATCATGCTTAGTCTATGAGCGCATGATCAGATATGCAAGTATGACAAAGTTATAGACAGTTGAAGTTACACAGCCAGTGTGTGCCAGAGAAGAATAGAGTAAGCAGTCGACTGTTGGCATTTTGATTCGCGGTTATATTCCTATGATGTAAAGGCCATGTGCCTATTGTAATTAGGTTGCTGACATGTAAATATGTTTGTTTGTAAACATGCTTGAGCCAATTCAATTGGAAGTGTTGTATGTAATTGGTTAAAGGGCCGACCTAGTTATTTGTTTTGTATGTGCATATAAATATGAGATGTGCCCATTGTAATTAGTATGAGAGTTGTTATAGAGTTGAGATAAGAAGAGAAAAAGTGTGTGAAGAGTCTATAAGATGTATTAGAGCTTTGCAAGAGGTCAAAATATCAGCGCATCAAAGGAATTGATCAGACAAGCAGTGTCACAGTATCAGTTCATCCAACAGGTATAGTGTGTATCTGAGATTAGAAGGTTGCAGCCTTCACCACTTGAATAGTGAGCTCTAGGACAGTGAGTCCACACCCCTAATAGGTTTTATTATAAAAGACTCTTGTCCGACCCTTGACAAGGTCTACTATACTTAATACATTGTAAAGCAACTCCTAACAGGGTTAAGGATCTTCTAACAAGGATCATAAAACACTAGTGCAAAATATTAGTGGGTGTCAATTCCCATCGGGGTTTTTACCTATTTGGATTTCCCCGTAACCATATTGGTGTTATGTGTTGATTTCATGTTTCACGTTTATGTGGATGTTCATTTCAGTACTTAAGTATTTAAGTTTAGTTTGAGATTAAGTAAAAAGATAAAATATAGTGAACACTGATTCACCCCCCCCCATCCGCCCCTCTCAGTGTTCCCATGCCTAACACCCACAACCTAGTAAACTGCCAAGAAAAAACAAGTTTTGATATGTCTCTAAAGGATAGCCATAATTTCTTTTTGAATTTGTTTGCCAAATTTTTCAATGATATCATGCAAAGAAAGTATAGATAAATTATTGATTGGAATAGATTTAAAGCTTCATTCATTTAATTTCATTAACACTTGTCGGTTACAATGCGTATAGGAATTGATAATGTAATGTGCATAATGACATCAAAACTTCACTAACAACATTACACAATGACTAAAAAATAGAACAATTTTAAAGTTGAACAAATCTATAGAGACAAATACACTGAAGTTTACAGTCTCAATTAATCTAAAACTCCTTTTTGGTGTAATCCTTACATTCATCAAAGGGTCCAATAAGATTATAGGGTCTTTTCAAACATTATTCCAAATTCTTTACAAACTTAGACTTGAATAATGATGATAATCTTATGAAACTTTAGAAAATTGAGTGCTCGGATATTTCATTAATGATTTTTTCATAAAGTCCCAAACACCATAATTAAACTTTAGACTACTAGATATCTTTCAGGCTAACTTCATATCACCCAAATTCCTCAAAGGAAGATAGTTTGGCCACCTTTAAAGAAAATATAACCCACTAAAATTTCCCACATGCCAGCTACAATAGGTGAATCATCGTATACTTGAATTATTTCACTTAATAATAAATTCAAATGCATTGAAAAACCTTTCAATTGAATAGGATCTTGAACCTACCAATCACATAATTCATAGATATAAATATTGACTATGCAAATTCATCATCACATCAGTAAACTGAAAAGTTTGATATCAAAGAGAATAATCCTATAGACCAAATGACTCAAACATTAGATCAACATATGATCTAATTTTTTAAAACATATCCACACTCATGTACCATAGTCAAGGAGATAAGGAAAAACCTTATAACATCAACCCAAATCAGCACCAATCATTGCAAACATGATTATATTGTCTCAATACAAAGCATGGACTTGCATACCCATGACACCATAATCAACACCAATGTTGCACTTGCACTCAACTATCACCAACGTGAGACTCCAAGTCTCAAACCATGCCCAACCAAGTCCTCAAACTAAATTCAAATGTATTAAAAAGAATAGCAATCGAATAGGATCTTGAACCTACCAATCACATAATTCATAGATACAAATATTGAACATGCAAAGTCATCATCACATCAGTAAATTGAAAACTATGATATCGAAGAGAATAATCTTGTAGATCAAATGACTCAAACACAAACAACATCTAATTTGATTTTTCCAAACATATCCACAATTATGTGTTGGCATTTTGTTGAGTTTTTTGATGTATGCTGGTTGCAATCAGAGTAAGTAATTGATTTGATTGTCATTGATGGAAATTAAGTCATACTAGTGATGTATCACAATCGGTGAGGTGCAAGATGCAATCGGTGTGAAGGATCCACAATCGGTAAAGTCAAAAAGATTGGTAGAAAGTGAGGTCAACAATTTGGTAGTGGTAGTGATAGATGAAGATTTATGAGGTGTGGTCACAACTACAATATCAACATGGTCAGACTACAATGTGATTCCAACCACAACTCTTTTGGTTGATTGGTAAGAAATATTTTGTTGTCTCAGTCTTTCAGACAAGTAAGAACACTTGTGTTCCTGAGCATCAGTTGGAAGATTTTAGATCAATAAGCAGTATAGCGGTTGCGATGATATTTGGTGTTGTGTTGACGTGTAATAAGGCTTATAGAATGGATGATTTGGAATTATTGGGAAAGATACTATTTTATAAGGAAGATCTAAGGCCGTGCAATGGAGAAGTCAAAATGTGTTTGATTATTTTGGAGATATTTCATACAAATCTTATTCTAAGCTAATGCGGTCTTAGGAAAATGTGTTTTACATTGTGTTTATCACTTTGGCATGTGATTATTGTGTGGGAAAGCATTTTGAATTTCTTTGAGAAGGTGCTAGGAGTGTATATAAGTATAACTGTTCATATTGTAAAAGGTTGTTACTATTATGGTTGATGAAAAGGTTGTGAAAAAGGGTTGCGATCAGAGATCTGATAGAGACCTGGAGTTGTGAGCAGTTGCAGAGTGCAGAAAATAGATTGGATTTGATAGGAAATCATTGCTACATACAGATCACTCACTTGTTATTTCCTAGGAGCTACAACAAGAAAATCCCTCAACAAAGTGAACTTTAATAGGTTCCTCATTGTAAATCCCTTAATCAGGTGAGCTCTTAACAAAATCTTGAGATCCTCTTGCGAGGTAGATCTTAGCAAATTTGATTGTACTTCTAACAAGGTTCTGATCACTCCTAATAGGATAAACCCTTAGAAAGGGTAATTGTAATATCCTAACAGGGAAAACTCATTTTACTACAGTAGTGAGCAAGTGGGTGTCATCCTCACTATGGTTTTTCCCTCTAAGCAAGGGTTTCCATGCAAAAAACATTGTGTCATGTGTGATGATTTTGTGGATGTTTGATATTATTATATTTTATTTGTTTACTTCAGTTATATGCTTTGTAGTTTTGTAGTTATTATTGAAGTTATTCAGATTGATGGTTGGATTAGTCCATAATCTATTTGTACCGATTCACCCCCTCTCAGTACCTAAGAATTCTAACAATTGGTATCAGAGATCCGGTTCTCTTGGTGATAAGCCTAACCACTTGAGAGAAATATTTACAACTATGGAGAATTACAGGTATGAGATGGAACTTGAGAATGTACACAAGATGATCAATGAGTTGCAGAGAAAGATGAAGAAGTCTCTTGCAAAAAGGAGAGAACTTACCGAGAAGTTAAGTGAAAGACAAGATTACATTGACCAACTATGTGAAGGTAGTATGTCTAAAGAATCCGAGGAAGCAATTGCAAATTTAATAGAAAAGAACAAGAAACCTAAGAAGAAGTGGAAAATTTGAAAAGAGAGCTTGAAAATCAATCTGCCAGGATGAGTGAAGACCTTGAAAATAAAATAATAGTTGAAGATGCAAGGAAGTTGCTAAAGAGGCTAATAAAGTTGTTGAGGATGAATTGAAAGAAAAAGAAGAATAATTCTTTAGAATATCTCAAGAGAATGCTATCATGCATGAACACCTACATGACACATCTGAGGAGAATCAACAAATTCTAAGTGAAGATGAAAGACTCAGAGAAGAGAATGAGAAATTGAAGAATGAATTAAAAACTAAGAAAAATACAAATGAAAAGATGAAACAATACAATGAAAGTTTGCAAATGATTGATGAACAATTTAAGGGACAAATAAGAAACAAAGACCCTACAGGTCTTGGGTACACTGGTCAAGGAACATTTGAAGCTAGTGATTCATCAAAATCTGAACCTGAGAAGCCATAGACAAATGAGAAGGTAGATCCATGTAATTCGCGTAATAAACCTAATAGACCTACTTGTTATAAGTATGGAAAGCCTAGTCATACTGCAAATGTGTCTAGGAGAAAACCAGTGAATAAACCTTATACTTTCGATGGTTATCTCTATAATTGTCACAAGTATGGTCATATTGCTTACAAATATAGATAGATCGAGAAGTGGATCTAGATATAGAACTAGTGGTGAAATATTTAATGGATATTATTTTACATGCAATAATTAGGGATATAAAGCTAAGAATTGCAGGTCTAAAGTGTATTTTAGGTCTCTAAACAAACCGGTAAGCAATTATGAAAGGAGAAGGGAACTCAATGTCACATGTTCAATATGTGGTAACTATGGTCATTTAGTCCCTGTCCTAGTTGCTGGACCTGATGGGTTTGCTGGGGTTGCTAGCTCTATCCATGTCCCAGTTGTTGGTCTTGAAATTTCTCTTTCTACATTGGGTGATACCAGTTCGATGGGTGTTGGCTTTGCTGGAAAGGATGGTATCTTATTAGATACTGGATCGGACATTTCTACTCCATATTGTGATCGCCCTTTGGATGGATCAAATGGCAGCCCTGCGTTGGCTGTTTCTCTAGGTGACTCAACCCCACTTTTGGGGCTTGGTTCTCCTTCTCTGGATTCATTGTGCTGGAAAAATAAGGTTGCTAGTGTTGAAGAAGGTTGGATTACAGTTAAAGTAAAAAATTCTAAGAAATCCTCCCCAACTTTTGACATGACCCTTCGATCTCATTTGAAGGGGACTAAAAGATAGTTAGTGTATCTTTTGCTATGGATTTCCAATGTTTTATCTTTTGCAGCGGTGTGGGTGTTTCTTTGGCTGAGTTCTTTTGGGTGGTTTCTTGGGGTTGGTGGCCTTTTGTTTTGGCTGATATGTTGTGTTTGGTGTACTCCTAATGCTATATCTTAATCTTTTTCTTTGTAAAGGGTTTCGGGTCCCTTCAAAACCTATTTTTTCCATTAATTAGAACTATGGTCATTTAGTGATGAATTGTAGAATGAGAACACAAAGAGGAAATGTTGGACCTTGAAAGTCAACCCATATGACATGTTTTCATTGCCATAGGATTGATCATCTTGCTAGAGATTTTTGGTTTAGGAATTGGTCATCCAACTGGTCAGTAGATAGAAAAGGTAAGAATATTTTTGATTTTGAGGAAGTTGGTCAAGAGATGAAGAAGATTTGGAGGAAGGCAGGAGAAAAATAGGAAGAGAAAAGGGAAGAGATAAAATCATCCGAAGAAATTCACCATCCTTTGGTGTAGAGGATTCTTCTTCAAACTAAGCATATTATTTTCTTAGGGGGATCACTTAAAGGAAAATCCTTTTTCGATCCCCTAGATCTATGAGCGGTAAAATCTATATGCACACTATAGTGTAAGATGCTATGATTTTGGTTTTTATAAATCTTTTTGAGGATGTTGATAAATTTGTTTTGATCGCATTGAGTTTACAGTTTGATGTCAGTTATAACTATTGGAGTACCTATCACTGGATATGCATTAATTGGTAATAAAACACTATTTCTACCATTGGAAAAGCATTGTTTTACTGTTGGAAGTGCGTAACGTCTATATCTCAATAATAAATAGAGGGAAGTGATTTCACTTTTTTACTTTACATTCATTTGAAAATCTGAGAGCTATTTTGAATGATATTGTGTATAGGTTGAATTTGTGCTAAGATATTTGAGCCTAATTTTCTATCGAGTTTTCTTGAGCCCTAACTAGTGTATTGAAATTTATCAATTTGGTTCATAGTTGGATTTATTTGATATTGCAATTGGTTGAAATGGAAAGAAGAGTTGATACACCTGTTTTGATGAACGTTGTTGAGAAGCCTCAACCCATTTTCAATCTCCATCTGATCAAAGCAATTGATATTGATATGATTGGTGCCCTATCCACGATTCCTTCTCGAGTGTTATTGATCAAGGATGTTCGGTCTTATGTTCATTGCAAGATTCAAGAACTAGGAGTTGGAGCTATCAAGAAACTCTATGAGGATATGTGTACCTATGGTGTATTGAGAGATGAACACAAGCATCTACAGGTGAAAGGTTTAACGTATGTGGTGTACATTCCCATTGAATTTCATCCCGATTGGGTTCAATGTGTTAAGTAAAGTGCATGATCAATTTATTTGGATGGACAAAACACATAAGATCTCGAAGACAATGATTCATAAATTAGAATGCACGTTGAGAATGGTTGCAACACATTTGGTTACTAAGCTAACCAAATCCAGACAAGACAACATAGCTATGACTATAAATGATATTGAAGATAGACAAGTTCAGTTCACATCTATGGTGATAGATTATCGGGTATATCAATCAAGCATAGTTAACAATGTGCTCGATGGTGCTATCCATGTTGGTTACCTGATAGTCAAAGATGATTTAGTGTATGATTTGTGTGAGATGGTCAGAAGTCAATTTTTGACGAACATGGAGAGGATAAAGAAAGACAAGAAGCACTCATTCAAGTATGGTGACCTACTGGTATGTATATTTTTCTACATCCAAAATTTCTTCCCTGGTAGAGGAAATGTTGTTTGGTCAAAGAATAAACAAGTAGTTGTGCAGGTAAGTGAATTTATTAAGGAATTGTGTGAGAATTTCAATAATGTTATGTGGGGTTATTTAAAATATTTCCAAGCTAAGATGCATAAATGTGAAAGAATTATTGCTAGCATAGAATAAAAAATATAAGGATGATATATGTTTTCTAGTAGACACACATTCATGCATTATGCTAGCAGTTGAACCTATAACCTATTGGGTTCCATCTATGGGTTATGAAGTAGAAGGTGATTTAGTGAGCCTACTTGCAAATGAGCCGCTGTCAAAACCTTTGGATAAAAAAGCACATAGTTTTGGAACATATGAAGAAGAATTTGCTAAAATCAATATGAAACTAAAGAAATTGGTCATTAAGAGGAAAATTAGAAGGATGATATCTAGCCTAGAACAAAAATTTGGTAGTGATGAAGTAGGTACATCTAGTACTGTTGAAGTTGAAACAAAAGACCCATCATCCAACATTCCATCCACATATGTAAAAGTGAAGAGCAAGTAGATTAAGCCTACAACAAAGGAAGTTGAAACTAATAAGGAACCGATTAAGAAGACATACACGAGGAATAGAAAATCCATAGATGAGAAGAGTGAGAAGAAGGAAACTGTAGAAGATGAAGAATCTCATACCGAATCGGACAAGGATGCAAAAGAGTTAAAAAAAAGTGGTAAGAATAAAGCAACAAGTGCTAATTCCATTGCCAAAGACATAATGGAGTATGGCAGAATGGGAGGAGTTGGGAGAAGATATATATGGATTCTTCAATGATGAAGACAAAAAGAAGATAGAAGAGGCTATCATTTATAGATTTTACAAATTTTGTATGACTCTAAGTGAATTACATCAAACCATTCTTAAAGATCTTTATGATTTAATCCATGCTAGATGGAAGGTTGCACTAAAAATGGATAGAGAAATTATGGAGAGAGCACTTATTCAAGTGCAACTTGAGTTGAATCTTGAAGATGTAAAGATATTGGTTGATGCATACAGTCAGGACTTCAAAATAAAAAATGGGACAAAAAATACTTGTTTGTAAGATACAAATTGTGTACAATGAAACTATGGAGATATGGAGGAAAAAGATGCAGGAAGAAGATCAAGAGCAAAAGGAAGAAAAAGTAGTTGATGCATAGAAAAAGGGTAAGGAATCAGTAATTGAGAACACTAGTAATGCATCTACACATGAAGAAATAATAGGTGATGTTATTGCTGACATTCATATACAAGTGTAAAACATTGAAGAACAAAATGATGAGCCAACACAAACCAGAAGAGAAGAAGTAGCAACAGATCAAACTGGTGGAGATGGGGTTATAATAGAGGACATGACAGGTAAAGAGAATTCTCCTTCGCCATCCCCTATGAAGCATTCAAAAGGATTTATTTTGAAAGGATAGAACAAAAAGTGGTAGAAAGTCAAAAAAAGGTTGAAGAGGAAAATAATGTTAAAAGGAAATTGAGTCTTGGAGAGTCAAGTGTGATGAAGAGGCACAAACTGGTGTTAGTAGAAGAAGAAGAAGTAGAAGAGAAAGAAATATTCACCACTCTGACAGATATTGCAAAATTGAAACCTAAGGAGTTGGTGAAGTATTCAACACAATTGATGAAGACAATTGAGAGAGATAAGATGAAAGAAAAAAAGAAGAAAGCTAGAGTATTGAGACAAGTTAGAGACATCCTAGCTAAGTTGGTTTCTGAGGTAGAATATGATGGAAATGATTATGTAATAGATCAAATAGACATCTTGATAAAGGCTATTTTAAATCAACGTCCAGATTTGCAATCTGCAACAGTAAAAATAGTAGAAGAGAAATTAGAGAAGAAGATGATAGGTATAATGGAGAAGATTATTGAAGATAGGAGAAAAATTATAAATCTGGTGAAAAAAGTCAAGTCTAATTTGGTTAAGGTAGGAAAACTATTCTCTAAACTATCTAACTATTCAGAGTTTGTAAAAGACTTAGAGCAGAAAAGAGTTGAAGCTCAAAAGGAGCTAGAGAACTTAACCAGTCAACTTGATCCTATTTCAAGCTCAGATATTGATTACAATAGTCAAGTGAAACAATTATCTCACAAGGTGAACTGGATTCTACATGAGCAAGACAACAAGATGATTAATTTACTTTAGCTACAATCGTTTGTATCCCCTATAATGGAGGTCATGCAACAGAATGTGAAGAAGGAATAAGGGATTCTCGCCTTATCAGACATGAGCACTCTAAACGGTCATTTGCAGAAGTGATGGGAGACATCCTTAGAGTTAGCAAAGACAAACTTCAAGATAATCTTTAATAGGAAGTAAGTAACTATGTATAATTGTACATATTTTAGTTTTTTTTTCACCTTTGACATTGTTGTCAAAGGGGGAGTATATGATAGTCAGGAACATATTGAGAGATATTTGGTGAAGCGGACAGGAGGAGAATAAGTCTTTATGTAGATATATATTGATGATTGAGTAGAAAAAAATGGGAGTGTAATGTATTTTCCATCAATGCCAAAAGGGGAGATTGTTGGCATTGTGTTGAATTTTGTGATATATGTTGGTAGAAGTCATAATAATTCATTAATTTGGTTGTCATTGATGGAAACTAAGTCAGATCATTCATCTATCACAATCGGTGAGGTGCAAGATGCAATCAACATGAAGGATTTTCAATCAGTAAAGTCTAGAAGATAGGTAGGCAGTGAGGTCTAAACTATCTAACTATTCAGAGTTTGTAAAAGACTTAGAGCATAAAAGAGTTGAAGCTCAAAAGGAGCTAGAGAACTTAACCAGTCAACTCGATCCTATTTCAAGCTCAGATATTGATTACAATAGTCAAGTGAAACAATTATCTCACAAGGTGAACTGGATTCTACATGAGCAAGACAACAAGATGATTAATTTACTTTAGCTACAATCATTTGTATCCCCTATAATGGAGGTCATGCAACAGAATGTGAAAAAGGTATAAGGGATTCTCGCCTTATCAGACATGAGCACTCTAAATGGTCATTTGTAGAAGTGATGGGAGACATCCTTAGAGTTAGCAAAGACAAAATTCAAGATAATCTTTGATAGGAAGTAAGTAACTATGTATAATTGTACATATTTTAGTTTTTTTTTGCACCTTTGACATTGTTGTCAAAGGGGGAGTATATGATAGCCGGGAACATATTGAGAGATATTTGGTGAAGCAGATAGGAGGAGAATAAGTCTTTATGTAGATATAGATCGATGATTGAGTAGAAAAAGATGGGAGTGTAATGTATTTTCCATCAATGCCAAAAGGGGAGATTGTTGGCATTGTGTTGAGTTTTGTGATATATGTTGGTAGAAGTCATAATAATTCATTAATTTGGTTGTCATTGATGGAAACTAAGTCAGATCATTCATCTATCACAATCGGTGAGGTGCAAGATGCAATCAACGTGAAGGATTTTCAATCGGTAAAGTCCAGAAGATAGGTAGGCAGTGAGGTCAACACTTTGGTAGTAGTAGTGATAGATGAATACTTATGAGGTGCAGTCACATCTATAGTATCAACATGGTCAGACTACAATGTGGTTCTGACCACAACTCTTTTGGTTGATCAGTAAGAAATATTTTGTCGTCTCATTCTTTTAGATAGGTAAGAAAACTTGTGTACTTGAGCATCAGTTGGAAGATTTTAGATTGGTAAGTGGTATAGAAGTAGTGTTGATATTTGGTGTTATGTTGATGTGTAATAAGGATTATATAATTGATGAGTTGGCATTATTGGGATTGATGCTATTTTATAAGGAAGATCTAAAGTGGTGTATTGGAGAAGTCAAAACATGTTTGACTACTTTGGAGACATTTCATGCAAATCTTATTCTAAGCCAACATGGTCTTAGGAAAATGTGTTTTACATCGAGTTTATCACTTTTCCATGTGATTATTGCATGGGAAAGCATTTATGATTTCATGGAGGTGCTAGGAGTGTATATAAGTAGAACTTCTCATATTGTAAAAGGTTGTTATTGTTATGGTTGATGAAAAGGTTGCAAAAAAGGGTTGCGATCAAATATCTAATAGAGAAAAAGTTGTTAGCAGTTGCAAAGTGCAAAAAATAGATTGGATCTAATAGGAAATCAATGCTACATCTAGATCACTCACTAGTTATTTTCTAGTAGTTACAACAAGAAAATCCCTTAACATGGTGAAATTTAATAGGTTCCTCATTGTAAATCCTTTAAGCGGGTGAGCTCTTAAAAAAGGCTTGAAATCCTCTTACGAGGTAGATCTTAGGAGATCTGATTGTACTTCTAACAAGGTACTAATCACTCCTAATAGGGTGAACCCTTAGAAAGGGTAATTGTAAGCTCCTAACATGGAAAACTCATTTTAATAAAGTAGTGATATCATGGGAGTCATCCCCACCATGGTTTTTCCTTCTAACCAAGGGTTTCCACGCAAAAATCATTGTGTCATGTGTTATGATTTTGTGGATGTTTGGTATTGTTATCTTTTATTTTTTTACTTCAGTTATATGCTTTGTGGTTTGGCAGTTATTATTGAAGTTATTCAAATCAGTGGTTGGATTAGTCTATAATATGTTTTTACTGATTCACCCCCCCCCCCCCCTCAGTACCATAGTCAAGGAACCAAATAAGCATCAAGGAGACAAGGAACAACCTTCTAATATCAAACCAAAACACTACCAATCATCACAAACATGATTATATTGTCTCAATCCAAAGCATGTACTTGAATACACATGACACCATAATCAACACCAATATTGAAATTGCACTCAACTATGACCAACATGAGACTCCAAGTCTCAAACTATGCCCAATCATGTCCTCAAACCAAAGACAACCAGTGTAACTAGCACCATCAGAGCCCAAAATTTATAAACATGTACTAAGAAGCACTAAATTCGATAATAATCTATAGCATAATTTATATCACATAAAAAATGCACCCCCTCAAGGTTTCACCTCTCAAATCATCCAGATGCTCTCACACTCACACCTTGAATTTGTGGCACATGCATGTGATCAAACAAGTACACAACTCTTCATACTCATCAATATGATAAAATAACACCATCAAGTAGTCAACTGAACATTCTCTCCAACACTTGTTGAAAATTGAAAATCAAACATCGTATGCAAAAGTGACAAAAATCGTGTAAAAGAGAATATTTGGCTTCAAGGCCCTAGAACATGTTAAATGAAAAACTCAGGGAACTATTCCTATACAATCGAGTAGTGTTTGGAACTAGATTTAAGAATATAAGAAGTTTGAAATATGATATCCCAAGTGAAAGTTATAGTAGTTAAAAGAAAACAACCTCCTTGCCTATGTTTGCAAAAGTGGCGGACTCCAAATATTTTTTTCCAATTTGATTAAATTTACATTTGAAAAGTATTTTTAAAATTTTTCTAGGTAAATAAAATGATGGAGATTTTTTAATTTTTTAATTTATCTTTTTGACTTCGCAAATTAAATTTGACAAATGTATAGCTGTCAAAACACAAAAATTGTAATATTTTTCATCTAAGGCCAAAATAGGTCAAATGCTATATCAAAATTCATTGCTTAGCGAACTTGGATCCAATGACGAGGTCTATTTTTTGCCAAGAAGGATATTTTTGAAAACTCCAAGAAACAAATTCTCATTTAAATTGATATCCAAAAAACCTATTTGACCAAATATTTTTTGAATCCTAAATCTGCAAACAACCCATCATAATAAAAAAATAAAACTCTCAGATCTGTAATAAAACAATTTTCATGTGTTTCATACTTTGCAAATGTCTCAAATATCTCATTCATATTCATGGCTTCAACTTTTCCACTCAAGCTAAAGTTATAAATCCAAATCAACTATGAAAGCTCATATACCACTTGTTAGGATATAATGCTCAATACCTTGTTACTTTTAATCTATTTCCTGCATAACCCATGAGAGATAAACATATATAAAAGATTACAAAATTACCATTATGCGAAGATCAAATAGACAAGCCACAAAATTAAAACAAAATATATTGTGGAAAAACCCTTGTGAGGGAAAAATCCAACATCCAAAAGCATCCATACTTCGTTTGATTATTTATCCATAAAGAAATACAAACCATTTATAGAGTTACAACAAACACTTTTGAAACATCAAGCCCTCCAATGCATTCCCATGTGTCAAAGTATGTATCCACACATCTCACGCCATGCTTCACAATTGCAACATTTAGAAAGACTCAATAAAGAATTCACCAACCGACCCCAACCACTAAGATGTGTTTATTTTTATAGACACATGCTCACACAAAATACTACGTGTGCTAAAGAAAAACCATGTGTACCCAATATACTAAGTTTATAGGTACTTCTAGGTGCATCATGTCATAATAATAAAATATAATATTGCATATATTATTCAAGGTGCACAACACCTTTGCCCAGTAAATTTTTGGGGAAATTGCGCTCATGATTATGAAGTTCAAAGTAGGGCTAGACGAGATTGAATCTAAAGATGATAATCAAATATCGAATAGGATGGGATGTAGGGGGGAATTCATGATGATGAAGCTAATTTGGTTGATCCCGCATACAAGGCCGCCGTTAAAATGCAACCATTAGACCATGTTGATTGGAATTCACCAGAATTTGATGATTTGCAAATGAGAATGGCTAAAATTTTGAAGAGGATACAAATCTAGGTGGCCAAAAAGAAGGTTGAGGATTCAAATGTGGTTCCTCAGAAGTCTAAGAAAAATGGTGAATAGGGTAACCCTAGTTTTGTGAGCATTACTACTACCTCCCCTTCTACAAGGACTCCAAGCAGGAATGGAGGATGTGAGGAACCACTAGAGAAGTATAAGCTCTTTGAGAAGACTTGCAAAGAAGATTCAAAACTTAATCCTAAAATAGGGGAGGGGAAGAAAGAGATGATGTGAATAAATAAAATGAGGGAGATAAGGATAAGGGGAAAAACATAGATGGATAATGAGAAAAAATAAGGGCAACAACATACTCCAATCTAATGGCCTATGGGGGTTCTAG